>JACCGJ010022446.1:0-26534 GCA_013407085.1 Atriophallophorus winterbourni
TGCCTTTTTTCATTAGGCGCTTGTCATTCTTCATGTTTTTTGTAAGCTAGCTAATCGTGGCAGTCTAACTGTGCCGCAACAAAATATTCCCACATCTGTCAAGTATTGCAGAAGGGGCACAGAGGTGAACCAGTTATAAAAAAATACAAGATGGTTCTCATTGGAAGGAATGGTCTTGGCAAGATGTAGCACAATATCTGAGCTAGCACCGATGTTTGGGACGTTGGGATCATCGATGGGGGGTATTTTCCCAGTATATGGGATGAAATCGCACATGATCCCACGATCGTCAGCGAGTACGAAAAGTTTGTATCCAAACTTTTTAGGTTTATTAGGCAGGTATTGTTTGAGCGTTGATCTGCCGTTGTATGCCGGATGTCACATATTTGAGACATATATTCCGACAGTCATATTTCGCACAGAAAAATATTTCATCATTCGTGTATACGTTCAATGTGTTCAGAAGATGTCTATAAATGAAGCAAAAAATTATCAATGTATATACTTACAAGGTTTTTCAGCCATTGCACGCAGATAAATGAAGCACGGAGAGAAATTTCACAAGCGTCATCTCACTTCCGAAGTTTGTTGACAACTGGCGCGCCGCATGGCTCAGCCGTCGCCTACATGTACCAAACGAGAGCAGAACGTGTGCCGATTCCGATACCCCCGGCATACGAAAGTGAACTGTCTTATTTAACCTATCATATACCTTTAAATTTTGTGTACCGAATTTGCCCCATTTGTCCGTTAAGGGTTAATTGGAATGATTTCCAAAAAAGTTACGAGATTTTATATTGGATAATACTTATCGAAAACCATAAGTGCTTCCGTTATAAACACGCCACGTAGTGTCTGTTTGGAATTACTAATCATGCGGTCAAGAGAATTGAGTAAAAAATTCCACGTATAAAATAGTGTGTAAAAACGTAGGTATAAAATGTGTGCTTTTGCAAATCGTGTACAAATACATAGTATAGAACTAAATCACTGGTGATTTTAATTCAACAGGTTCCGAATTCAGGGTTATGCAATTAACAAAGTTTCAAATTTTAATTGTAAATCGCTTCATTTTTTGATGTGACTATTTCCGATTGTATTGAGTTAAAAATACGCACGGACTACGTTTCGACGACAGCGTATACCGTAGTGGACGAGCTTGAGTGTCAATGTCGGAACAAACGAATTCTGGTTGTAATCAACTGCTGGGTAAAGTTGACAAGATCAACGTGTTTAATCACACGTGCCTAAATGCTCATGATAATGAACGTGCAAAAACACGAAACAGCTCGTGGGTTGTGTGTCATGGAACTGCATGCAAATGAGTATTTACGCGTCGAGACAACTGAAATACTTACCCTATTGGGCTCGAAGCCGCGTGCAGTAAACCGTATGTAGGACATCGGCAACTCAAATGCGCCTAAATTTGAGCGTGATAAATCCGAATCTAGACATTCACTGCTCATAAATCCGGCAATGCAATCCGGTAAACATTTTGGCTGCCTTATCATAATTATCTCAGGTAGCTCGGTGTCATTTTCACTCATGGTGCCAAAGATTGGGACATATAATGAATGGGTGTATGTTTGCTGTAACCATCTCCGTCAACGGTGACTGCGACTAACGCTTGAAAGTTCGTGCCCCAATTTAGGCCAAACAAACTTCGCGCTTATTGACGGCGTTGAAGGTTTGAATGATTTTTCGGTCTTTTACAAACCTGTCATAATATATTTTTCGACTTGGTTTACTCCAGCGTTCGAATGTTTAACGCGTAAGAAAATCTGCATAGTTTTCTCACCTGAAACATTTAGAACTTGTTTAAACTGAAGAGTGGCCTGTTCTGAACTGTTGAGTGATGTAGATTATTTATGTCTAATCAGGTAACTGAGGTTTTATCAATATCTTCCAAGTTTATCCGAACTTTCACATCCTCAATGTGAAGAACAAGTTTACTTAATACCAATTTCGATAGATCATGTATGCGTATAAAGAACAGTATTAAGCCGAGTGGATTCGATAGCTCGGGAGATTTCGCCGTCTTTTTTGACATTCTTCTCGTGTTCAGACAGATAATTTGTAAACCGAGCAAACTGATCTCAAAGGATGTCGACAATCTAGGAAGGAAGGAATGAAAACGAACATGGAAATCCAAGACACTCACGCAATTACACTCACATTTAGAATAATAAGTCTAGTTCATATTCGGCTGATACGATTTCTGTATATTGTGAGTGTTTAAATAAATCGCATATAATGCCAGAAAGGGACAACTCGCGTGATCAAAATTGGCTGAAGCTATTCTTTTTCGTTTGAAGCCAGCGTAATAGCTTCCACACATTTGTAGGATGCACGTCGACACCAATTAGTCCACCTCTATTGAAGCTGGAAATTTCGTATTTAGACAAAAGACTTGCACATAACATGTTGCAAAGACATTATCTGCGACCTTGTCAGTATCGAGCATCAATCTTATACAAAAGAAGACGGTCAAAGTCTTTTGACGCTGTGGTTCACATTAGGAGATGTGCAAGCCAAATGTAAACACTGGAGTAATAATTTTATTTTAATCTTTATATCCTTTTGTTAATGGATGATAAAGGTGTCTTATCCACGAGTTTTACCAGGTTAATCCTTTCTTACACGTCACACGTTCAAGAAATTACTGGCCGCTTCTGATTTGCCTTTATTATAAGGAATACAAAACGGATCTCGTTATTTCTCTTCTGATTTTGCCGATGGTTATTTTATCTCTCTAATTGGCTTTTTACAAATCGTTTTTGATAACCGAGGTCTAAGAGCAGATGAGAAGGTTCTGCATGAGCACAGATTAATCCCTTCTCATTGCTGCACATGTGTTCTATATTATCGTAAATGGATGAAACTATGTACCAGAAGACTTTTATTGGATAAGCAGGACATCATCTGTATCGATGCGTTTTGGATAGACTGAATTACTTTTTACTCCAAACAGTTGAAAAACGGGAGGGTGTGTTTTTGAAAATCCCACTTCCTTTGTGACAGTTATCCTTTGGATCAGTTCACACGCTTGGGCTGACCACGCTTCCGTGTCACAAATCAAAGGCTACCTAAAATCTGTTCTAACCAATTGCAGACAAACTTGTTTCAGATTTTATTTGAAGCTTACCTAACTGACGCAGCACAACCATCATAGTTAAAAGTAAATCAAATTCGCATAATTCAAAGCGTCCGGGGCGGAAATATCTGTTTCTAGATTTGAAAACAATAGGATGTTTGACCAAAACATAAGCAAATCTGTGCAAAAATGACTTTAAGCTTCACGTATTCAAATACCAGAGACACCATAAAAATAAAGTTGAAAGTGATCGTTTTGAGCAGTTTTGTGGAGTGTTTCACATCTGGCACAGAAGCTATGTCAGACCAATGCTATTCATGAAAACAGATTTAAAGTAAGGTATTGATTCCTCCTCCGCACTCACACTTTTGAACGTAAATGCATACTTATGTATATCTAATTAATGTTTTGTAAAACGTAACGACTCTTTGGTCTTATTAGACTGAAAATTTCCAACAATTGTTTTCCGATAACTTCGGGATATATTTAACTCAAATATGTACTAATTATCAATGCTCGATCAACGTCTCAACTTGCCGCGTGCTAAGTATGAATAGATCATCTTAAATTCAGTGAAAATCTTGTGTACCAGTGTCAAGTAAGCGGCTGTTGCAGGGCAGCCACGTCGACCTTCAGCATTTTAGCTCATTGCTAATCACAGCTGATTTTTTACGCCTCTAATATTCGAGACATCGTCATGAAATCTTGGAGCATGAGGTGGCGTGGAGTGTCCTCTGCATTGGTGCGTTGAGATGTTATCCAGGTCAGTTCAATATAGAGAACTAGCTGTTACACATTCAGCAAATGCTCTCTCTCAACGGCATACCAAAATCAAAGGAACAGCTAGGCTAATATGTTTAGACAACGATGCCGTCGCAGAAGTTGGCATGACGAAGTTGAATGCAACTTCTGAACACCTAACGTCAAACCGGCTCAGGAGTTTTCTTCGAGGTTGTCTCCTGGAGCATCTTCCATGATTGGATGTAGACACAAGCAGTGGAGGTTTTAGATAAGTGTTTTCTTTCCTCCAGGTGGACCGCCTTCATGGTAATACTAGATCCAACTACCAGAATCAAATTGGTTTTGAGTCGCACGTCACCCGCCTTCTACTCTTTTCCTGTCAGCAGAAGCAGTATCGCGAGTCGCACAGGACCACGCGTGCAGGCCAGGAGCTGGAAGTGGTTGTCAGAGGCTATATGCGACACGCGCCATTAGCGCATTTTGGGAAATGAGAGCTTATCCTAAAAACCGCTTCAGCCGTGAATCTTGAAAAGTGGTATGTCCGGTCAAATCTTTCATAATTTCACGATGAATTACAAGACATCAGAGACGTACAAATGCCTCGTGTAATTACTGGCCTGTTTTAAAACTGGAAATCAGCTTAACTGCCGTGTGATATACGTAGCTACCGATCACTACCATCTTTCATTTAACCCTTTTTACAGGTTGAGCAAATAGAACGTTTGTACCGTTTACAATCTGCGATTTGTCTTTTGGCTGAGGAAGCCTCCACAATTCGCCCACGCCGAATGACCCAGGGTGGTTTGGATTTGGACAGTCTGGAGATTTCTGTTCGGTTTTCTGATCCAGAAACGCGATCCGGAAAATTGGAATACCTTTTACCCAAAGAGGTGCGTTGAACTGAGGTTTCCTGATCATGTTTGTTCGATGAGCACTAATCTCCATATAGGTTTATTCAATTTTCGAAGAACGTTTGCTTTGCTCTGTTATCCTCTTGTGACCTTTGAGTTTTCTGCTGCACTGCTTAACCTTAGCTTTAACGATTCACTATGCAGCGTGCACTTGCTACAAAATTTTTCCATTGGGTACTACTATATCTTTACATATGCGTTACCTTCACTAATCTCTCAGTAAATGTCACAGAGCCGTGGTCTATAGTGGTTAGATACTGCAAGACGTCCAAGGATAGACAGATTAGAAAGACATTAAAGTTAGCCTCTGTTCACATACATATATCCCGGTGACAATTGTTTCGCACTGCGTTGCCTGCGCACTAAACGATTATTGCATAATTGTAGCTCCACGCATAGTAGTTTAATGTTGTCGTTATGCTGCTCTCGCTCGGAAACCCAGTAGAAATGCTCGAGAAGACAGCGAACAATTTATGTGACAATCCTCATTGATTTTCTTATGTTGCATGGCGTTCTTCAACGGTCGAATCCCCTTGACCTTTCGATTCTGTTCAGTGTTTTAAGCTAAAAAGCTCAACTTCCTGAAGGTAAGCTTTTCTTGTTTGTAGTCTAATTGAGACCATAAACATTTTCATTGCAATAACAGTTACGCACTTCCATCGCGTCATATATGAACAACTACATGTTTTGTTGTTTTCCCTTCATCTCGATTTGTTTAGTCGATACTTTGAATATGGAGCATAACTGATGATTTTTAGACCTCATCACACCTTCCTTGTGCGTGGCTGGTTGGTTTCGATTATGACATTCGTTTCATTGCTCGCTTGAGCCGTTATGAGTCTCTCGTCTTACCATAGACCATTTAAAGCTAGAAAAAATATAAAATATCCTTTTCACCGCGCGCTCTGGTATCGTTCTATTTTTAATTACTCAGCTGATTCCAATTTCATACCTAATCTTTTAGTGGATTCTAATAGTTTTTCACCATCTTAATTAAAATTCTAGAACTAAAGTGCATGATTAGGAGTTCGAATATCATTAGAAAGTTTAACGCATGAATATTCCTGGTAACGTGATATTCGAGACGAATTATGCATAGCCTCCACAACGAATACGCTTGAAATCTCGATCTCATTATATCGTTGTCTCTTGGGTCTGTCTATCTGTTTTCGAGATGGACACTGTCTTGTGAAAAACAAGGTTATATGCTTCTAAGCCTTTGCGCCTCATATTCTCTCTTTGGTTTTTTCCCACAGCCGCTGGAAATGCACTCAACCATAGCCAAGCTGATGATTTTGCTAATCACTGGGTTGCTCGTCGGTGTTTGGAATCTTTCCCTGACAAATCGTGTCTCCAACGCCATCCGCCCCCGAAATCTGAATTTTTCGAAGAATGCGCATTAACCAGAGGCATCCGGTTGCAAACTGATTCGAATCGGGCGCTGAGCGAATCTCTCCGGGCGGCTAATGATCTGAATGATCCAGAGGTTTGCGTCTTCTTTGTTTTAACGTTTATCAGTAACCAACTTCTAGTTTATGCACCTTTCAATACGTTTAGTTTAATTCTCGCAGCTAAATTTTAGAATAGGAGCTGAACGATGTTCTTACCTAAATATTCATTTGCATGTTTTCCCGTCCATTCACCCCCTTGACCGGTTTCGTGATGTTTTGCACTAATTAACAACAAGTGTGTTGTAAAGAGATTCTCGGCAAAACGAGCGCTGTGCATATGAAAATGTTCATTTACCTGTTTTTGTTCTTTGGACTCTTCCGCGCGTTCAAAGTAATATATATATATATATATATATATAATATATATATTTATATATATATATATATCTATAGTATATAAGCAACACTGAGTTCACTCTGCGGTGGTATCTCTCCACGTGCCCTATTGCTTTTTTAGCGGGTATATGTTGTTCAACAGAGAAAGCGAACATTTCTGAGATATTGGAGAAGTAAGTTACTTCAGGAACGTCAACGCTTCAATTATCTACCAAAGCTGTCAATTTTTTCGTTGAAGCAACTGGTGTGTGTTCGTTGTAACTACTTGAAAGTTTTCTCAAAACCACCACTATGAACACAGACGCGTTATTGTATATTACTACTTGATCGTAATAAGTAGTCAGTAGTTTTGAAATATTTTGATGTAATTATTTGTGCTCTTTTAATTTGCAGGTCAATCGAGTGCTGCTGCAAATGGCTACCCGAGCGATGACGAACTCTTTATATTTCTCCACCGGTGCTGACAATCTGACACGTGATCAGTTCGCTCATTATGGACTGGCATTGAAATTGTATACATATTTCACTTCTCCAATTCGACGTTACGCCGACATGATCTTAAGTGTCGTCCGAGGTGCGATCGCCTCATTACATCCGAATCTGATGAAGATTTTGAGTTCTAATTCCACCCATTCATTTACATACGAATAATTTTTTAAAGTCGATCTCTTTGTGAAGGATGATGCAGGGTTATGCATGTAATGTCAAACACGGAAGCGTAACCTATCTAGATCAAGAATCAAGATTTTATGGTGAAAAAGCAATCGTTTTACATGTACCTTTGGATGACAGCTATAAAAATATAGAAGATACGATCAAAATTTAATCGAGGAATTTGGTTTGTATCGGTTCATATTAGGTCAATATGCAGGGCCGATAGTTCAGTGCTCTTTGATATAAACATCCAGTTTCGATTTGAAATCACGGGTGGTGGTAGCGTTTACAATATCCTCTGATAATGAATTCCACAGAAAACAAATACGCACCGAGAAGAAATTATGTCTACAATCAAGTCTTGAGTGAGGTATAACGAGACATCCTCAATGACTCCGTGTATTCTTAGGGGAACTGACTTTATCAAATCGCGGAGAGGATGATTTTCCATCCGGAGTATTTTATATGTTAAGATCATGTCGCTCCTTACTTCTCTTTGTGTAAAATCGGTCAATCCCAGCATGGCCATTCGCCCTTGGTATGAGATATGTTGCTCCCACCAATTAGCTCCGTCACTCGGTGGTAAATTTTAACCAGCAATCCAATGTCTTTACGCAGCTACGATGCTCTAACTGGGATCATGTACTCCATCGTTTGATTTATGTATTTATAGTGCGGGGGAACGTTTAGGAGAGAATCACCAAACTATTCTCCTTAACGTTCCCCAGATACCGCTTGCCCTGCTGAAGACTTTCTACCAAAAACTATTGGGTTTCAGCTTATTAGTAATCCAGATACCGAGATCTTTTTCAGCGCTGGCCCAAGTCAAGTTTTCATGACCAAGATTATATTGCCGGTCAAGTTGTAACATGTTACATTTACGTATGTTGGAAGTCATTTGATTTAGTTGAGACCAGATATACAGGGCATCCAAGTCCTCTTACAGCATCAAACAATCTTCAATGTATAGGCTTTGCTTCCATATTTATATGTCATCAGCAGAAAAAAACGACCTTGCTTCGTACTACTTGCGCAATATAATTTTTGCTAAATTGATTGACCAGAGGTAGTAAGCTGCATGCTGATACAAGCTGGAGTCTCACTACCATTTCCTGTTCGTTTTTCTTCCTCATATATGTCCAGGCCTGGGCAACCTGACAATATCTACTTGCAGTCCCTGACTGTGTGGCACTTTGCACAGATGTGCAATCGTGCAGCATTTCTGTGATGTGCGGCTAACATCGTGCTAAATTGATTAGCCAACGGTATGTACACAAGCCTGATCCAGGCAAAGTGCCGCACAGTCATAGACTGCACGTGGGCGATATTACTGTCAGGTTGCCCAGGCCTAGACAGATATGAGGGGGGAAATAGAAATGGTAGTGAGACTCCAGCGCTTGCGCGCTGGTTATGATGATGGCCTTCGAAACCGTAGACAGTTCACAGTTCTAAGATATCTTCCTTCGCAGTTGACAATCAGGTCTTCACCTAATATTCTTGACGCATCCGCAGAATTTTGGAGATCGAGAACAAGTTTCGTAAGCAATAAATCTGTCTTACTGAGGTGAAAGCCTTCGCTGTGTTCGCCGTTGGATGCAAATAAACGACGAATTCGGTGGCTGCAACGCTTATTATCGGCACCGTTTGATACTCTGTTAGTATATCGGACACCAGCTAAAGCAAATGTTATGTTTGCGCACGAGCTGTTTGCTTAGATTAGTTTGTTATATCGATTGTTTTTATTTATAAATGACACGGGACTTGGAAAGTTCAATAACTTGTGACTGGTGGTCCATAGAATAGATTTGGTTTTGAATACCGCAGAACTATTGTTATTGGCTTCCTTCGGTCGATCGAAACGATGAAGGTATGTATGTATTCAATCACAAGACTGTATCCAGACAAAGTGAAGTAGAGTTCGACGCTGCGTGTGGTCTAAGGTGCTGTCAAGACCAAAACAGATATAAGGGAAAATGACAGTGAGACTCCAGTCTGTTTACACATGCAATTCAGTTTCAGTCGCAAATCAATTTAGTATAGTGTGGCCCGCATGGTACAGAAACACTGCACGATTGAACATTTATGCCCATCATGGATTGGCATCGCAATCCATGACTCATCCGTACCTTACTCTCGGTGGATCGCCTCTCGGCACGTACGTATTTTACCTTCAGGGCCTATTCCCTACCCGTACCGGGAAGTTTTTACAACTGTAGAAACATCTACATCGCGATCGACCTTTGGTGCTTGTCTTAACATTTCGACATGGTCCATTTGAGGACCCTGCGTGCATAGTGTAAAATCGGAGGAAGATGCTTTTCGCGTAACTCTTCGTACGGTCTAAAAGCATTTGCACAATTTTACATTTTAACCAAAAACGACGTCTGCAGAGGACCGCCGAAAATTTCACCCCTTTATAGTCCACTTTTACCAGCTCCATCATACCGTCGGCATGTTTGAGGATAGCTAACTATAACGACAACCTTGCCTTACCACTGTTTGGGATCTGAATTCGTTTAATTTTTAAGGAATTGGCGCGGCCTTCAAATTGGCCGTGCTTAAAGCTAATTTTCCAACATTTTTCAGTGATTTGGGAACCTTTTTATGTTTAAAATGTTTCAACATGTTGATATGTAAACAAAGGAGATTTTGAGTTTTAATTTTTTATATTTTCATAAACGGGTATTTTGTTTCGCAGGTTCGAGAAAATTCATTTAAAAAACATTAAAACATTTTAAAACATTGTGCATGCTGAAATCTCGTCAACTTCCATCACAGTGCTTGATGCGCTGGTATACGAAACCAAAGCTGTTTCGGATTTTAATGTGCCTGGTAATATAAATTTTTCTATTCAACTATGTTTCTCTCTTGTTCGTTAATTGTATTCGAAAAATACGTGGTTAAATTAATTTTATTCGCTTACAATTAGTTTAAACGAATAAATCTATTTTCTTCATCTTCAATTAAAACCGTCATATGATTGGCATGTACTTTGGTTAGGCTACCTGGTTTTAAAACGATCCCAATCTGATGCCACAATGTCTCTTAATCAACCACGGTTTGCGGAATCGAATTTCATGCGAAAACAAGTCATTGATTCCTTATGGTGCATCGCAAAGCGCTCCAAAGTTAGGCAGAAGGCGAATATTTGGTCTCTTCCGCTTGCGAAATTCGCTTTGTGATATTCGTTCGTTCAGTCAATCGACGAATTCAGTAACTGTTGTGATTCTTTTTTAACTTTTTCCATGACATAAATTTGTCTATCTCTTGCTAGGTACGGCATTCGTGGTGCTGTTCGGGTCAAAGATAGTCAAGGACAGGTGGCGTGGGCTGAAGGCAGTCGTCCTGGAAAAATTCGTTGGATGCCCAGCGGAAGTGGATTTGAAGTGAGTAACAGGCTTGCCGTTTCATTCCACACAGTGCATTTCACGGGTTATATATTAAAGCAGTACAGCACTAGTCTGTTTGTTTAGTTTTCAGGTCTTCGGGGTCTAGTTCTCATAACCTGTTTTCGACACAAAGTTGTACATGCGATCTGATTCCACACTGAACATGGTGCTATGCTGTATCAGTTATGCTTTTAACTATTCCCTTTAACCGTATTAAATATGGTTTGGTGGGGATCTGGGTTAAACACTTTTCTCGAAATGTCCAACTGCGATGGTATTCGAACCTGGATCGTCCGACTGCAAGTCAAACTTCATATCCACGGTGACACCTTAACTCCTATCTTTCCCTGATGCCTTGCTGATTCGATTGCATTCGGCATGCTAGAACAGAATAGAGTTTCATTACCACTTTCCCCTTCTTATACGCCTTTTTTAAACTTTGTCAATCTAACTGTATCTTAACCATGGTCAGCCTCTTATTGTAGAAGACAATGTCCGATTTCAGTTTCGTGATTTCCTACAATGCCGTTCATTCATAAGTTTTTATGCCTTACTGTGGCTGACTTGGGCCGCGGGTCACATCTAATTTACGAAAACCCACTTGGTAAATCTCGACAAATCCAACTTGAGACAATTTTTTTCTGTCCCCACACTGTTGCAGGTCAATCGTATTCACGGTCAAGGAAGCGGGGTGTTGGAAGTTCGCAACACACAAACATCTGAAGTTCAATGTTACCGTCCCTTTGACCACATTCTGGTGAACATTCAGTCAGCCGTGTCCACGGCACACGGCCTCGGTCTTCGACTGTGTTTGGCTTCTGGACCAATCTCCGGTCCTGTGGTTCTTCACAGTGGTGCAAAACAAACGGACGTTGAACGGAAGCAGAAGTTAGTCGAGGTATGTTCCTATGATCGTGGACAATAGACTCGCTTAAAGCCAATTTGTTTAACCGCATTGCAAAATGGAACACTTGATGCGTTTATCGATATTTACTTTTTGATCCCTGCCTGCTTGTATATCGTTTTAACTGCAGCACGTTTTCTTTTCGCGCTTGTTTTTCCAGGCTGTTCACTCTAGTGACGCTGAACGTCGTCGAAAACGGGCACTAGAAGACCGCGCCACTGAATGTGAACTGGAATCCGAAGACCTGGATAACGCGATCACTCGATTGCATAGTTCCACATCGGTTTATCACCGTGTCATGAAGATGCTCCGTCAGGATGTGGATCAGCCTGACAATGACCCGCTAGAAGGAGATGCATGTGTACAAATTGTCGAGTCATGAGTAAACAGTTTACCTTGCTTTGTTCTTTTGCATATACACGCAAGAAAAGCAGTGACGGACAAAATTTAGGTTTCGAAATAACACATCACTTTATATTCGTCAACCGCTAAAT
The DNA here is from genome assembly GCA_013407085.1 of Atriophallophorus winterbourni. Taxonomy (NCBI): domain Eukaryota; kingdom Metazoa; phylum Platyhelminthes; class Trematoda; order Plagiorchiida; family Microphallidae; genus Atriophallophorus; species Atriophallophorus winterbourni. The sequence goes on from JACCGJ010022446.1 coordinate 11,975, forward strand.
TAAGATGACTGCAAACGATAATAGGGGACTATGGTTGGCGTGGGTTAACTACCCCGTTCTTACTCATGGGGGCCTCAAATTTCACGCGTGTTCCTAATTGTTTTGATACACACGGAACTTCGGTTTTTCGTGGAAACCTGATTACTGTAAATAGTACGAAAACGGTCACTGTGTTTGATGATGGAAACATGTGCATCTACGATTGTTTTGATAAACATCAATGCTGCAAAAGCCTCTACCGGATAAGTTCGCTCATTTGTGCTCGATCACGAAGGCAATGCAACACCAGTGACTGTTAAAAATATTTTAAATTAATCCAATGACAGCATGCTAGTTAATTTTTATTTTAAGCCAGATTCCACAAAGGATGTTCGAAAAAATTGTTGGTAGCTAACGACGGTTTCGTGGTTGTTGCGTCTTATCGGATATGCGTGTCCGTGACCCGAGAGTCTGACTAAGCGCTTCCCGTCTGCTTTGCAGCCTTCACTTGCTATGCAACCAAAAATTAGCCATCATGCTGTCAATGCAGTATTGCAAAATATTCAAAATAATTACCGGTGCACCACTGCACTTATTGTGGAACCTATCTTAATCCCCACATGAAGCAAATTTTCAAGTTACAAACGAAGATTTATTTTCGACTTTTCAAAAATTTAGTTAAGCGAAAAATGATTCCTGTTTAAGCGCTCACATCCCCTGCACTTACACGCCATAGATGTCATGTGCTACTCGTTTGTAGAATTTAACTTCAACTCAGTTTCTCATTCTGGTTTAGTGTAGTGGCTAGTGTGTTGACCATTTCCGCGTTTGCAAGAGGTTACTTGTAAAGAATCGCGCTGAGTTTCGTGACACTCGTTATATGAGGTTGTCTGTGATGTCTGGTCTGAATGCGATAGTTTGGAGTTCTGTGTTCTCATCATCAAGCTTACGCGCTCATTTCAATCTCTTGGTAAGAAATAAGTCATCAACAGGTTTTCTTCCGTCGTTTCGGCCTTTTACGCTTTTTTCACAGCTTCGGCGCCAAGAGTTTCTTAAGCCTCCTTTTTCTACTTGCCACTCAAAGACTTTCATGCAAGAACTCTGTCGGCGTTACTTCTGGTAGACTCCCGAAGAGTATGGCTAATCCAGCGTTATCGTCAGCGCAGTCCATTGATTCATTTATGGTGATTACTAAGAGCTTGCGGGATTTCTGATGCTTGTTTGCCTAAATGAAATTTTTGGACAGAATCCAGGTATCTCACCGAAGCATCGACCATTAAGTTGATATGCAGAACACAGCTCTCCGACACAACACAAGAAGAGAAAGCGCTGAAAAGACACGCGACAATAATTGCGAATCCGAAATAATTCGGGTTTCGGAGGGATTGCACTAGAACGGTTCGAGCGACATCTTCGAAAGTCGTTTTCTTCTTCGTGGACAACGTCAGCCGCAATCGAATAATATACTATTCATAGAGGTCAGTCAGACAAGCCCTGCGTAGTAAGGGCTCAAAGCGTACGGTTGATCGAAGTAACAACCCGGACGAACCAGTTTCAGTTCACTGTTGTGCTTACTTGTTTTGTCTATATAAGATAGGCGTTTTTCTTTGTCCTGTGCGCATTTAACCATTTGGCTTGCTCTTGTGTTGTAGGATTTACGAGTCAACGCGATTAGCCTAGGGCAGTTTGACCTCAGGGATGAAACATGACGCACTCGATGGAACGGGGGTGTGAAACGCGGGGGCTGACGTGATTAATGTTGGATCAAGTGGCCTGAAGCCTATGTAAACAACACAATACATTTGAAAATATTCAAGACCGATCGGGAGTCCATACTCATGAAAATAAAGTTTTGCAATGAATCGGTTACAGTATGTTTTTGGTAACGTTTCGCTTCTGAACACAGAAGCTTCGTCAGACCAAGGGTGTCGGTACGAACAGTGTTCAGGTATAAATGGCATTCTCTTGACCAATCCTGAGTTCACTAAGCTAGACAGAGGAGATCAAGATAATTGATCACACCTCCTAATTGCTGTGTTCATCCCTAATTGTTTATTAATTGGTCAGGTCAGCGTATGCCGTCACACTGCTTACGTAATCATGTGCGTATTAGGCGTGATGTTCGTTAATCCTAATCCGCTGCAAAACCGAGCGCCAGATTGTTGAGATATCCGCCCCATCCACCTTGTTCACCGCATTCGCCACAGCCTTTGTTATTTCAACAGCCTCGGCGTGAAGTCTTTCCCTATAAGATTTCACACCCCGTCTTATCACATTCACGTTATCAAGATCTACGCTGTATCCAGTGTCTAGCACGTGTTCAGCTAGGGCCGAATCCCGAATCAGTGATTGATATTCACTGTGATCGCTGGGTCGCTTTCCCACTCGTTTCCTGTGTTCGTTTACCCTAGTGCAGAGTTCTCTAGACGTTTGCCCAATGTAAACACCCGCGCAACCCTTGCAGTTGATTTGTTAGATGCAGTTCATCGCACAACCTGAAGGAGTCTTATCTTTAAGATGCATTAATACGGAGCGGAGTGTTCTACCTGCCTTATATGTTACTCGAATACCTGCGCTATTCAAGATTCGACTTATTCCCTCGGAGGCGCTTTTGACATACGGTAGAGATACCGTAGCTCGCCAAACTTTTTCCGTCTTCGGTTGCGGATGTTGCGGATGTTTATCAGAAGATACGCGCGAAGAAGTCCGACAAAGAATTGTACCCGCACTTACCAGGAACATAGAACATACCTCACTCAATAAACAGGAAATCAAAGCATTGAACAAACTGAAACGAGACCAGAACATCGTTATACTTCCCGCTGACAAAGGAAGAATGACCGTCGTAATGAACAAGGCAGAATATATCGAGAAAGCTGAACAACTACTCCGTGACACAACAACGTACAGACGGATAAACGAAGACCTGACAAAACGACTTGAAAAGAAAATCAACGCAACCTTGAAGAAATTGAAGTTCATGGGACAACTGAATGGAGTAGAAGAAACGAGAATGAAGCCGCAAGACTCCACTATACCAAGATTCTACGGATTACCAAAAATACACAAAGAAAATATTCCATTGCGCCCAATAGTTTCTTTGCCCGGAGGACCAACATACAAGTTATCGAAAGAGCTGCGGAGAAAATTGTTATACCTAGTAGCAGATTCGGAACATTCGGTCAACTCTGCCGAACAATTTTTGCGGAAACTGAAGAACGTGAAGATCGAAGAGGACGAACTAATGGTTTCTTTCGACGTAACGGCACTATTCACGTCAATCGACAGAACACTCGCCAAGCAAACTATATCATCGTTACTCAATGAAAAAGGAACGGAACATAATGGAAATCGATTGACACACGAAAGTTTAATGGAACTGATCGAGCTGTGTCTTCAAACGCACTTCAAGTTCAATGGAAAGATATATGAACAAATCCGAGGAACGCCAATGGGATCACCGATTTCCAGCTTAGTTGCTGAGGCAGTTATGCAACGTTTGGAACGAATTGCCCTACCAATAATCCGACCAAAATTATGGATCCGCTACGTGGACGACACCTTCGTGATTATGAAACGTACAGAACTGGATGAATCACACCGACTGCTCAATTGTGTATTTACCGGAATCCAATTTACCAAGGAAACTGAAGTTGACGGCTGTTTACCATTTCTGGATGTTCAAGTGAAGCGGACAAGCGATGGAACGTTAGAGACCTGCGTCTACCGGAAAACCACACACACGGATCAAATACTGAACTTTCACAGCAAGCACCCAAACACTCACAAACGCAGTTGCGTCAGAACTCTATTCAAAAGAGCGGCAACCCACTGCAGTACAGATGAACTGAGGAGGAAAGAAGAAGAATATCTGTTCAAAGTTTTCCAGAAAAATGGATATCCAAGAAGCTTCATACTACGCAACAGGTTCAACCGCCCCCAACAAAGAAACCCAGAAGAAAACAGAAGCAGACGCACTCTGCCCTATATCCAACATATCTCCGAAATCGCAGCTCTGGTACTTCGGCCACTTGGAATCGACATTGCGCATAAACCAGCATCAACACTCCGCAACCACTTCAACAACACGAAAGACAAAGTGGCAAAAGAAAAACAGTCGAATGTCGTCTACAAGATTTCTTGCAGAGACTGCGAAAAGAACTACGTCGGACAAACAGGTCGCAAACTCAGCACAAGACTACATGAACACCAGTTGGCCGTACGCAGACATGACCGGAATTCACTGATTTCAATACATATTGATCAATTTGGACATCAGTTCGACTGGGACCGCACAAGAATATTAGCCAGAGGAAACGACCTACGGGCGCGAGAATTCCTGGAAGCGTGGCACTCAACAACAAATTCAATCAACCAACATCTCCAACTGGCTGCAACATATGGACCAATGAGAAACCGCTCACGGAGAAGGCATAACATGAACTCGACCAATCAGCGGGAGTGACCGTGAACGGACAGACAAGCGGTATAATAACCAACGAATTCCAACTACAAGACGCTTCGAAAGAAGGTTTGCTGATGATGTCATCTAGCCTGATGACGAAACGTCCAAGTACAACTACGCAAGCTCGGCGAACACAAGGTGAGCACCATCCACATCCTGAGCTACGCATATTTTCCTCTATTGCTGAACAATTTGGGCGATCAACGCTTAAAAACGCTAGACGCTGGGAAAGCTTTAGTGGAAGAACAGCTGCAACCTATGAACAACTCTTTTTTCTACACGAGTGCCAACGCAGAAACCTGACCCCGAAATCCTTACAACGACGACCCCCAATCAACAATCCACGTGCATGGAAACTAATGGAACATCAAAACCGAGAATGGCTGGGAATGCTTATTTCAGATGCACACAATCGCTTGAAGAAGTACGCAGAAATAATCAACATTGAAAGACAAAAGTGTGAAGACCGATTTGGACCTGAACTGACGCAACGTTTAAAAAACGCCATCACAATAACGACCCAAAAAGCCAAAGCCAACAAGCGACGTGACCTGGAAAACAAAATTTACAATATCACCCCTTATCAGGACAATACCAGCGGGGAACTTTGGGTCAAGAACCTATCCAACAGACCCCTTACTGAGAACGAACAACGCATTCTCGGACGTGGCCCCAACTTCAACTTGAAAGACGCTGATCACACCCAGTTTGTCGCTAATTTGGAGTCGATATTGAAGTCTCATACCTTATCGGAAAATACGCGCGAAGAAGTCCGACAAAGAATTGTACCCGCACTTACCAGGAACATAGAACATACCTCACTCAATAAACAGGAAATCAAAGCATTGAACAAACTGAAACGAGACCAGAACATCGTTATACTTCCCGCTGACAAAGGAAGAATGACCGTCGTAATGAACAAGGCAGAATATATCGAGAAAGCTGAACAACTACTCCGGGACACAACAACGTACAGACGGATAAACGAAGACCTGACAAAACGACTTGAAAAGAAAATCAACGCAACCTTGAAGAAATTGAAGTTCATGGGACAACTGAATGGAGTAGAAGAAACGAGAATGAAGCCGCAAGACTCCACTATACCAAGATTCTACGGATTACCAAAAATACACAAAGAAAATATTCCATTGCGCCCAATAGTTTCTTTGCCCGGAGGACCAACATACAAGTTATCGAAAGAGCTGCGGAGAAAATTGTTATACCTGGTAGCGGATTCGGAACATTCGGTCAACTCTGCCGAACAATTTTTGCGGAAACTGAAGAACGTGAAGATCGAAGAGGACGAACTAATGGTTTCTTTCGACGTAACAGCACTATTCACGTCAATCGACAGAACACTCGCCAAGCAAACTATATCATCGTTACTCAATGAAAAAGGAACAGAACATAATGGAAATCGATTGACACACGAAAGTTTAATGGAACTGATCGAGCTGTGTCTTCAAACACACTTCAAGTTCAATGGAAAGATATATGAACAAATCCGAGGAACGCCAATGGGATCACCCATTCCCAGCTTAGTTGCTGAAGCAGTTATGCAACGTTTAGAACGAATTGCCCTACCAATAATCCGACCAAAATTATGGATCCGCTACGTGGACGACACCTTCGTGATTATGAAACGTACAGAACTGGATGAATCACATCGACTGCTCAATTGTGTATTTACCGGAATTCAATTTACCAAGGAAACTGAAGTTGACGGTTGTTTACCATTTCTGGATGTTCAAGTGAAGCGGACAAGTGATGGAACGTTAGAGACCTGCGTCTACCGGAAAACCACACACACGGATCAAGTACTGAACTTTCACAGCAAGCACCCAAACACTCACAAACGCAGTTGCGTCAGAACTCTATTCAAAAGAGCGGCAACCCACTGCAGTACAGATGAACTGAGGAGAAAAGAAGAAGAATATCTGTTCAAAGTTTTCCAGAAAAATGGATATCCAAGAAGCTTCATACTACGCAACAGGTTCAACCGCCCCCAACAAAGAAACCCAGAAGAAAACAGAAGCAGACGCACTCTGCCCTATATCCAAAATATCTCCGAAATCGCAGCTCGGGTACTTCGGCCACTTGGAATCGACATTGCGCATAAACCAGCATCAACACTCCGCAACCACTTCAACAACACGAAAGACAAAGTGGCAAAAGAAGAACAGTCGAATGTCGTCTACAAGATTTCATGCAGAGACTGCGAAAAGAACTACGTCGGACGAACAGGTCGCAAACTCAGCACAAGACTACATGAACACCAGTTGGCCGTACGCAGACATGACCGGAATTCACTGATTTCAATACATATTGATCAATTTGGACATCAGTTCGACTGGGACCGCACAAGAATATTAGCTAGAGGAAACGACCGACGGGCGCGAGAATTCCTGGAAGCGCGGCACTCAACAAAAAATTCAATCAACTAGCGTCTCCAACTGGCTGCAACATATGGACCAATGAGAAACCGCTCACGGAGAAGGCATAACATGAACTCAACAAATCCGCGGGAGTTGCCGTGAACGGACAGGCAAACGGTATTATAACCAACGAATTCCAACTACAAGACGCTTCGAAAGAAGTTTTGCTGATGATGTCATCTAGCCTGATGACGAAACGTCCAAGAACAACTACGCAAGCTCGGCGAACACAAGGTGAGCACCATCCACATCCTGAGCTACGCATATTTTCCTCTATTGCTGAACAATTTGGGCGATCAACGCTTAAAAACGCCAGACGCTGGGAAAGCTTTAGTGGAAGAACAGCTGCAACCTATGAACAACTCTTTTTCCTACACGAGTGCCAACGCAGAAACCTGACCCCGAAATCCTTACAACGACGACCCCCCAATCAACAATCCACGTGCATGGAAACTAATGGAACATCAAAACCGAGAATGGCTGGGAATGCTTATTTCAGATGCACACAATCGCTTGAAGAAATACGCAGAAATAATCAACATTGAAAGACAAAAGTGTGAAGACCGATTTGGACCTGAACTGACGCAACGTTTAGAAAACGCCATCACAATAACGACCCGAAAAGCCAAAGCCAACAAGCGACGTGACCTGGAAAACAAAAGTCACAATATCACCCCTTATCAGGACAATACCAGCGGGGAACTTTGGGTCAAGAACCTATCCAACAGACCCCTTACTGAGAACGAACAACGCATTCTCGGACGTGGCCTCAACTTCAACTTGAAAGACGCCGATCACACCCAGTTTGTCGCTAATTTGGAGTCGATATTGAAGTCTCATACCTTATCAGAAGATACGCGCGAAGAAGTCCGACAAAGAATTGTACCCGCACTTACCAGGAACATAGAACATACCTCACTCAATAAACAGGAAATCAAAGCATTGAACAAACTGAAACGAGACCAGAACATCGTTATACTTCCCGCTGACAAAGAAAGAATGACCGTCGTAATGAACAAGGCAGAATATATCGAGAAAGCTGAACAACTACTCCGTGACACAACAACATACAGACGGATAAACGAAGACCTGACAAAACGACTTGAAAAGAAAATCAACGCAACCTTGAAGAAATTGAAGTTCATGGGACAACTAAATGGAGTAGAAGAAACGAGAATGAAGCCGCAAGACTCCACTATACCAAGATTCTACGGATTACCAAAAATACACAAAGAAAACATTCCATTGCGCCCAATAGTTTCTTTGCCCGGAGGACCAACATACAAGTTATCGAAAGAGCTGCGGAGAAAATTGTTATACCTAGTAGCAGATTCGGAACATTCGGTCAACTCTACCGAACAATTTTTGCGGAAACTGAAGAACGTGAAGATCGAAGAGGACGAACTAATGGTTTCTTTCGACGTAACGGCACTATTCACGTCAATCGACAGAACACTCGCCAAGCAAACTATATCATCGTTACTCAATGAAAAAGGAACGGAACATAATGGAAATCGATTGACACACGGAAGTTTAATGGAACTGATCGAGCTGTGTCTTCAAACACACTTCAAGTTCAATGGAAAGATATATGAACAAATCCGAGGAACGCCAATGGGATCACCGATTTCCAGCTTAGTTGCTGAAGCAGTTATGCAACGTTTAGAACGAATTGCCCTACCAATAATCCGACCAAAATTATGGATCCGCTACGTGGACGACACCTTCGTGATTATGAAACGTACAGAACTGGATGAATCACATCGACTGCTCAATTGTGTATTTACCGGAATCCAATTTACCAAGGAAACTGAAGTTGACGGTGTTTACCATTTCTGGATGTTCAAGTGAAGCGGACAAGCGATGGAACGTTAGAGACCTGCGTCTACCGGAAAACCACACACACGGATCAAATACTGAACTTTCACAGCAAGCACCCAAACACTCACAAACGCAGTTGCGTCAGAACTCTATTCAAAAGAGCGGCAACCCACTGCAGTACAGATGAACTGAGGAGAAAAGAAGAAGAATATCTGTTCAAAGTTTTCCAGAAAAATGGATATCCAAGAAGCTTCATACTACGCAACAGGTTCAACCGCCCCCAACAAAGAAACCCAGAAGAAAACAGAAGCAGACGCACTCTGCCCTATATCCAACATATCTCCGAAATCGCAGCTCGGGTACTTCGGCCACTTGGAATCGACATTGCGCATAAACCAGCATCAACACTCCGCAACCACTTCAACAACACGAAAGACAAAGTGGCAAAAGAAGAACAGTCGAATGTCGTCTACAAGATTTCCTGCAGAGACTGCGAAAAGAACTACGTCGGACAAACAGGTCGCAAACTCAGCACAAGACTACATGAACACCAGTTGGCCGTACGCAGACATGACCGGAATTCACTGATTTCAATACATATTGATCAATTTGGACATCAGTTCGACTGGGACCGCACAAGAATATTAGCCAGAGGAAACGACCGACGGGCGCGAGAATTCCTGGAAGCGTGGCACTCAACAACAAATTCAATCAACCAGCATCTCCAACTGGCTGCAACATATGGACCAATGAGAAACCGCTCACGGAGAAGGCATAACATGAACTCGACCAATCAGCGGGAGTGACCGTGAACGGACAGACAAGCGGTATTATAACCAACGAATTCCAACTACAAGACGCTTCGAAAGAAGTTTGCTGATGATGTCATCTAGCCTGATGACGAAACGTCCAAGAACAACTACGCAAGCTCGGCGAACACAAGGTGTGCACCATCCACATCCTGAGCTACGCATATTTTCCTCTAGCTGACATATTGGCTCCTTTACAGTGAGTATGAAGGTGGATCTGGTCAGCACGGAGTAACGATAGCTCTGAGCAGTCACGCAGAGGAAGCTCTAATTTCATGGACGCCTGTCTCCGAGAAATGCTTTGGTCCATCCGAGGGGGGCATCCTTTCAATATTACTATTGCCTCAGTGTATGCCAGACCAAAATGCAAAAGACAATTTTTATAACCAGCTTAAATACGTCGTTGATAGGGTAACTGAAAATGACAAATTGGTTGCGGCCGGTGATTGAAATACACACACTGGATAAGCAGATGTTGCAACAAACCGAATTTCGGGCAACTTTGGCTTAGGGCTGTGTGGTGAGAACGGTGATCGATTAATTGAGTTTGCGGCCTACAATCGTCGATGTGTTTGCAACACCACATTCCAGCACTCCAGGAAACGCTTGGTAACGTGGTACCCGAATGATGATAGAACGGCGAATGAATCCACATTCATGAGCGTTGGATGTCCTCAGTGCTGGACTTTAAGTCCAATGGTAGGGCCGAAATAGGGAATGCAACAAGCACTGATCAGCCTCTCGTTCGCATGGATGTGCAATCGTGCAGCACTTTGAGTTGTGAAGCTAACACCGCGCTAAATTGATTGGCCAGAGGCAGTGAACCGCATGCTGAAACACACCGGAGTTTTAATACCGTTCCTGTTCCTTTTTTCTTCCTCTTATCTGTCTAGGTCTGGGCAACCTGACAGTATCTTAGTCCACATGCAGTCTCTGACTGTGTGGCACTTTGCCTGGACCAGGATTGTTCTATCATACCATACCATCCCTAGTTCGCACAAAGCTTTGACTTCGCTTGCTAAACGCCCAAAGGAAAACTCACAGGAATCGCTTAAACTTGACAGCTATAATGGACAGAAACCGCATCTGAAATGGAAGCTGAAGCGAACATAGAAGACTGGATGATTGTTCGTCCTGTTTCATACAGTATCTGAAAGCTATAATTTTATCACAAACCTCAGAGTTGGCTGGGTTGCGCATTTCAGTCACATACTGAACGGCCCATCAGCTATCAGTACAGCGATCACTGCCTCAACACAAAGCTGAAACTACCCAGTTAAATGCGATTACCCATCAGAGTACGAGATTTTAAGTGTTTTGTGACGAATTAATAACGGCAAATCGCTAAGCATCTTCGTGGAATGTTTGCTTAACCTTGTATGTTCTCACGTGAACTGACCAGGAAAGTTTGTTAAGATGCATGACAGTGAAAACCGAAAGGAAGCTGTCGTTCATCAAACTTGATTGAATGTCTGTTCTATTCGAGGTGTAGGCACCTCATCCCAGTTTGTTTGTGCTTACTGTTTTATTCTATCCGGGAGACGACAGATTATCTGTTAGAATGGAGTAAGTCTTTCATCATACCCTAACTAATCGTGGAGATAAATATGTATGCACAAACTAGCGCGGAACAAGCGTAATCGATACCGCAGCTAAACTGTTTGCGAAGCTAGTGCTAAATCGTTTCCCCACCGAACGACATCTGCGCACAAGAGTCAACCAATGTGAGTTTCGCTATTGGGATAGAACGCGTAGACCAACGATTCACCTTTCACAGGATTCTGGAGCATCGTGCACGGTATAAACAGCAAACGATAGTATGACTTATCGGATAGGGTCCTCTTGAAACTCGTTAACATAACTAGAACCAATTAAAACTCTACAAGGGCTCGGGTTAGCGTCTAAGGTGAAGAATCTCATGAATTTAATTTGCACCCATGAGTCAAGCAAGGTTTCCGTTATGGCCAGTTCTGTTCAAAAATGTCATAGACTGGATTATGAACCAGGTATTAACGGACTAACAAGGAGTTCACGTTTCAACGAATCTCTGATGTAACTTACGCTGATGATGTTGTTGATTTTTGGGAAATGGCAAAATGTTGCAAACACTTTTAAACCGCATTTGGCGCTTCGCTACAAAAGTCGAAATAGGGATAAAGCAGCACAAACCATGGCAAATTTGTACCTTGACACCAGACTTCCGTCTGATCGAATAGGTCCAACTCTACAAATACCATGGTTCCAGTTTGTTCCTCAATGCTCAGTCGAAAAATGAAGTGGAGTTAAGGGTTGAGCGTTCACACAACGCGTTATTGCAGTTGAAACGCACCCATAGGCACAGGATCAACATTTAAACTATAATCCGTGTTTACCAAGAAGCAGTCCGCCATGTATTGCTTTATGGATGAGATGGGACCGCTGAGGTCACATGATGTACGATCTTTAGAAGTGTTTAACCAATAGCGCCGTGGGGTAATCTTTAGCGTCCGATATACTAACCGGGTATCTAACGCAACAGTTTAGACGCGATGCAATGAAATACGTCCGCTTTCCATTCACAACCAATGGCGAAGACTGCACTGGTTTGGCCATGGCCTCCGAAGGTTAGACTCAATGCTCACAAAACTTGTCCGGGACAATAAACCTGCTCGTAATTGGCGTCGGTAATAAGGCGGTCAAGTGAAAAACTGCCTGTCAACTGTGAAGGAGAAGGTAGATGCACTAAGACTGCCTACAAAATACGGCGACTGGATTACGATCTACAGCAATCTCACCTCCGATCGACGCGTGAATCGAGACATCAATGAAGCCAGCTAATCTACTCGTAAAGCCAGCCGCACAAAAATAAGTAGGTAAGTGGAATTACCCACAGTCAGAAAGCTAGCAAGTAAAGATTCGTTCAACTTTCAAAACCACGTGCTTCAACTCTTCCTATATGTGACCCCAAGAACTATCTGCATGCCACTTCTAATAATACTGATATAGCATAAACATTAATTTCGTGCAGATTTTGCCCCAATTTAGATTAATTAGTTTCGCCGAAAACACTCATTTTCATTTATAATAAGGCAGGCGATGCAGCTAAAAACGAAATAATCGTGTCAGTATTCGCTCTTAACAAGATCATTATTGCATCTGCTTGTCACACAATATTTAACAACGTTGATGCATTGATATTGGATGAACCATCAGATGCGTGCAAGTGCAAAAAATGTTTTCAAATTGAGCATTTGCAATTCATGGTTCCAAAATGTAATTAATACGATTTTACTGATCACTGTTTCCTCGAATCGCTGTTGTATACAAGGTTACCAATCAAAAAGTTGAGTGAAGCACTTCCGGAGAGAGAACTTGTGGAGTGGGTCACTTACAAAGTAACCTACTGAGCACTGTACTATCAAAAAAGAAACGCATTGCATACGGATGGGTTTTATAGTAGACCATCTCAAATGATAACCGTAAAAGTACAGTCCCATCGAAAACATCGGCACGTCAAAGCATATCACTTAAAGTTACGCGTTCAAACCCAGGCAAAAGGTACAGTTAACAGAAATTCGTTGCGGGTAATAAAATACTCACATCTTCAAAAGTTTTAACGCACTGATAAGTTCATCCGTCGTGTTCTTTTTGCATCTCATAATGGGTAAACGCAAATCTTTAATGTCGTGAAAAAATTGGTCGAGAAGGCATCCACCAAGCGCGGTTTCTATACTGAACGAATTATCGAATGATCCATCACGCTAAAACGAATTAAAAAGACCTGTAGACTGTGTTCAAAATATTGACAAGATGTGATCAAGAGTAACCACGAACAACAACAACGTTGAATATGGTATGGTATGCCGCACAGTCAGAGACTGTATGAGGGCTAAGATATTGTCAGGTTGCCCAGGCCTAGAGTGGAAATAGAAATGGTAGTGAGACTCCAGTGTGTTTCAGCGTGCAGCTCACTACCGTTGGCCAATCAATTTAGCACGATGTTAGCCGCACAGCATAGAAATGCTGCAGGATTGCACATCCGTGCACTCAACGTTGAACACATATCACCGAGTTCCCACACTGCATAACTATTGATATATTATTATTATTATTATTATTATTATTATTACACAAGTCTTTACAAACGATGTGCCAACAAGTATACCATGAAGAGAGTACATGATGTAGGTTCCATGGATCTTGTTGAAGGCGACATACTACCCGGTTGCCAAGGCCGAAGTAAGGGGTTAGCTTAGGGGACCCCACCCGGAGCCTTCGACTCAAAAGTCTTCCCGCAAGGCAGCGGTTTTTTTCCTTCGCGAGAGCCGGTGACCATTTTGAGGGTTCGTGCACCTCTCTTGAAGTGCCTCGGCGATTGTTCGAGTACGCATCTCTAGCCTTTGCACGACCAGGTGCAACCTGCAAGGCAGCAGGGATTTTTCCTCAGGGTTCACTCCCGAAGCCTTTCCCACAATCGGGTATGCCACAAGGCAGCGGAGGTTTGGAATCAGGGTTTTCCTTCACTCAGATGGACTGCCTTCCCAGGCTGACTTACTTTACTTACTTTTGTGCGACTATATCCTGCTGGAGGATGAGTCGGCTTCAAAGAAGGTTCTTGGGAATTTGGTTACAAAGCGGCGTCCCCAGCACCACTCGGCGTTTGTCCGAGTCAGCTTCTCTAGCCTTTGCACAACCAAGTGCGACCTGCAAGGCAGCAGGGAGTTGTCAGAAAGAGGTGGACTACCAGATTCTGTTCCAGGTTTTTCCTCAGGGTTTACTCCCGAAGCCTTTCCCGCGATCGGGTATCCCGCAAGGCAGCGGAGGTTTAAAATCAGGGGTTTCTTTCCCTTAGATGAAATGCCCTCCCAGGCTAACGAGCTTCATTTGCCCGAAGCAAACTGGTTTTCAGGCGCCAGTCACTCGCCCTCTCCCCTTCTGTTGGTAGAAGCAGTTCCGCGGGCTCGGGGAGCCACTCCTGCAGGCCAGAAGCTGGACTTGGTTGTCAGAGGCTATTTGAGACGCGTGCCATATGGGAGCATTTTAAAAACAGTGGGAGCTTATCTTCACTGCCA
>JACCGJ010022447.1:0-12886 GCA_013407085.1 Atriophallophorus winterbourni
GAGTACACGGTAAACTCCATGCATGGATTAAAGAATGTTTTGATATCCCGTGAAATGTACGTGAGAGGGCGAAAACAACTACCGAGTCGCTTAAAGTTGCCCGTGGTTCCCACAAGATCAGTCCTCGTAAGCGCTTTTTGTTTTTATAGATATAAACGACTTTGCCTACTGTTTACATCGTCCGTGCTTATTTTTCGCTGAGGACGCAAAGCTTTGGCGCAAGATAAACTCTACAGACGACACGCACAACCTGCAACGGGATCTCGATATGATTTACACTTGGTCCCTAGACAACGCAATGCCACTGAATGCTTCGAACTGCAGCCTATTGTCTCTCAACAGCAAGTTGAGCAAAGAATATTATCTACGTCGCACTGTTATTAAACCCGCCTCCTCCGAAAAAGATTTAGGTGTGATTATCCAATCAGACTTAGGAAACTCAATGCAATGTCGACTGGCTGCCTGCAAAGCTGAAAACAACTTGGGTCTCCTTAAAAGAGTCCTAGGTTCGTTTGACCCCCATATTGCCTGCAAATTGATTTCAACGTACATCCGTCCTCATGTTGAATATGCTATACCGGCATGGGATCCTTGGTTGAAAAAAGATATTCTGCTATTAGAAACTCTACAGCGCAGAGCGACAAAACTCGTCCTGGGACTATCAAATTATCCATACGAAACGCGACTTAAATTATTGAATTTGCATTCGGCTGAATACAGACGGAAACAAGGAGCACTTATATTCATTTGGACAGTGCTTAATCAAACAAATCATCCTTGCGATCATTTGTTTCATCTTTCCCATAACACACATCTACGAGGTCACCAATTAAAACTTTACCAACAGCATAGCAGCTTGAACTGCCGCAAATATGCATTTTCCGTTCGCAATGTACAACTGTGGAACAGTTTACCTACTCATGTGGTACAATCTGGAACTATTGAAGTTTTCAAAAAATCACTAGATATCCACATGGAAAAGTATGTTTTTATGTTTGACAATAATCTAACAATATTTTGATATTTTTTACCATCCGACCCGATGTACATTTTTGTGGGTCTTGTAAAGCATAGCTTTTTACCTGCATATAATCTATGAATAAAAACGTTGTGATTCAAGCGCATGCGGATCCCGATCTTACTGTCCCTACCTGATGAGCGCAAACAGTACGAAACCGGTCGTGGGGTGTGTGTGATGGAAATGCATGCACATGAATATTTTGTGATTCTGTATTTGAACATTGTGGTTATTTGTAAGAACCCTATACAGCAGTGGCATACGAGTATAACTTTGTTTGCCTGAAAAAGTTCGTTTTGAGTATGGTAATTCCAAAATAACCATAAACTCCGTTGTTGCTAGAACTTCGAATTTTGAATAAATAGTCCAGGAGGTTGGAAACAGTAGTCATAACTTTGTAGGCAATGATATTATCACCTAGTAAAAGAGTCCTCTGGTCCAGTCATCCGAGGAGCTTGACGTATGTCGTATTTTGAAATTAATGTTCATGCTTAGACACTCGATGATACAAGTGATCTAGAAGCAAAATATCTTTCTCTGAGCTATGGTGTCTTGGCTTGAGCAACATATTCTAGAGCTGGATGCATATAAGCGTTCATCATGAAAGGAAAATAACCCGGAGAAAACGTCATAAGATCCACCATAGCCTGCTTTTGCATCCAAAAACCAAGTTTGTAAAAAGCTGTCACTTTCGATTGTGGTTCATTTGGAAATGGTCTTTATCCAGAAGGTCAACGCTGTGGGTATGTGGAACTCGGGAAGTTTTTTCGTTAAGTAGACCACAGTTTAAATAAATTTAAATAATAACAGGAAAACATTCAGCTTTAAATCTGCTGACAGGAAAAGATTTATTATTCGACCGGCTATTCTGCATACCGAATAAAGGGTAATCTTTTCGTTAGGAAAGGTTAATGACACTTCGTAACTAGTGAACTAAGCCAATGCCGATCTAAGGCAAAATATACAAACTGACTAAGTAGTACATATCGCTGTGCACGTTGTGGAGTAGATTAGAACTCATTAAGAATACTGCATACACATGTATACCACAACGAGGAAATCAGGAACCATTTTGCGCTCAATAAATGCTTTCATGGCTGACATGCACGAAAAGTAAATAGTCAACCGCAACATAAATCAATTTTTCAAACATCAATTTCTACTACTATTACTACTAATACTAATACTACTGCTACTACTACTATTATTACTACTACTACTACTCCTACTATTACTACTACTGCTACTACTATTACTATTACAACTACTACTATTACTACTACTACTACTGCTACTATTACTACTACTATTACTACTACTTCTCCTACTACTACTATTACTACTACTACTACTACTACCACTATTAATACTACTATTACTACTACTATTACTACTACTACTACTACTACCACTATTACTACTACTACTATTATTACTACTATTACTACTACTACTATTACTACTACTACTACTATTAATACTACTACTACTACTACCACTATTACTACTACTACTACTACTATTACTACTACTACTACTATTATTACTACTACTACTGCTACTACTATTACTTCTACTGCTACTAATACTACTACTATTACTACCACTACTACTACTACTACTGCTACTACTATTACTACTACTACTAATGCTACTACTATTACTACTACTACTATTACTACTGCTACTACTACTACTACTACTACTACTACTCAATCCAAGATCATAAGAGCTTACTGCATCAAGTAGAAATATTAACTAAAGGAAAACGCCAAGTTTTCTTACTGTCTGCCAATCAGAAGTATGGCACGATAAAAGACTTTAGTTCTACCAATTAATCCAAATTAAATATACTTGTGATTCAGTGCAACCAGAGGCTTTGGTTTTGTGAGATCGTTGACATCAATTATATGCATCACAGACTTTTGCGAATTCTTTTCAGACCTGTATTGCACCAACGTCCAATATTACTTCACCCTAGTTGAGATCTTCTGTAAATATAGTGAATGATTATATTAAGTTTTACTCGAATTGCTGTCTCTATATTATCGCCAGATGAAAGTCGTGATTTCTTATAATTTGCTAGTAACTTGTAGTTCACTTGATGGTAAATACCATGCCTGAGATAAAGTGATGTTGCAGTGGCAGTATGTTCTCATCTGCAGCATGACATCCCGTATATGGAGATTTCCTCACACACAATTTGGATTAATTTAGCAAACAAACGTAACTTGCCATTAGGAATTCCAGATGTTAACATTAAGCATGCGTATACCATTTAAAAACATCGTATACATATTTCCTGTTCTTATTGTGAGATAAATATTATATCGGGCAGACTAGAGTAGTCTAGGAACAAAAATACAAGAACACAAACTTGCTGCATTACGAACTCGCTTATTGTGGTACACATAAATCAAGAAGGGCCTAAATTCGCTTGGATTGGAGTTGAAATCATCACTAAGGGCAAAACTGATCGAAAGAATTCGGCAGCACACGAGAAAAAATAACAGTGCCCATGAGATTAATGGGTGTTAGCTTACACTGACATAAAGATAAGGTCGTTTAGGCAACCACAACAGATGTTGGGGGCACCTGCACGACTGGTCGCGCAAGCAAATCTTCTCAACTACGCCAGTCCAAAGAAAGATTCTTGAACTCTTAATTGTGATCGGACAAACCGTGGTCGGTAGACAAGGTAGTAAAACGTGAGACTACAAAATTGTTGGTCGGTGGTTCAACTCAACCCCGAGGAAGAGGATATACAGTGCTGATGAGCTCCAATCAATGCGAAACTCGAGTCCAGTGCATCCATTATGGACCGTCGTGATCAAATTTGTGTATATTTCAAAAGACTTATTACTCATGAGTAGTCACAAAATTAAACTTCAGTTCAAACTAACTACCTTTTTTAAAGCAAAACGTGTTTTCAATCTACTCAAACGGGTATTGGACATTTTCATCCAAGATATTCTCTGGGATCATGAATACATATCTTAGATGAGTCATGGAATACGCTGTGATGTCATGGTCTCTGTTGATCAAAAATAGTGTAAAACTTATGAAATGAAACAATCACCGCTCAACAAAACTAGTTCACAGCATTCGAAATAAGCCTTATAATGAAAGGACTGCTCACCTGAATCTGTTCGATTTTCTTTATTAATGAACCAAAGGAGACCATATCCTACTATAAAAAATGATTCCATACCCCAAACCATCCCTTAAACATCAATTCACACAAAATGGTAAGCGGAATTATCGGACCCACTTCACTTTCAACTTGTAGCATCCAGTGGTTATTGTTAAGCGTGATGCTTTTCAGACCATTAAAAACATTGAATTGCATTGAAGACACGCATTAATCTCGGCCAATCATGTATGATGGGATCGCCCGCAGCAGATACAATCAAGTGATACTTATCGCTTTATAGATCTAATGGAAATGTCGTCTAGATTGATGACGTCAGGCATTCCTCAATGCGGCTTTAATTTACCAATTGATATACCCCATCAAATTTTGAACGTAGCATTGTATATAAATGAAATCACTTTTGCCAGGGGCGAATCTTTCATGTTTGACATGTTACTTCGAGACCGCAAGTGCGGTCTGCCCAATGCTCGACTTCCTAATTGCAACTCACCATAGAGTAGATCTTTAGGAATACGAACATTTTCCATTCTGTAGACATGACCAAGCCGCCTCAAGCGGTTCTGTCGTAATAGGGTGAACATGCTCTGTAGAACAGCTTTAGAAACCACTTCAGCATTAGTCACTCTATCCATCCAAGATATGCGCGAGATACGACGGATGCTTCGTAGATGGACAGCCGTTCTCTTCGTAAGGTCTGCGTGTGTGTCAGTTTCCAATGCAGTAAGTAAGTATTTAGTACGCACGCACTGTATACCATCATCTTTGTATTTACAGTCAGCTTGCGGTTACCCTAAACACGAGAGTTCAATCGGGACAAATAGCAGCTGCTTGGCTAATCCGCTTATTAATCTCCGCATCTAGCGAGAGGTTATCCGCAATGGTTAAACCAACATATGTGAAATGATGTAATGGTTCAAGCTGACAGTTTCCAACAGTGATGTTCTGGAAGCGTACAGTCCCTTGACCAATGACTTTGTCTTGCCTGTGTATTGCTCAGGGTAAGCCATATTACTTGACTCCAGTGATCGTATAATTGTTTTTTTTATACCTCTTATTGAAACCCTATTTACTATGATATGGTAAATTGTGAGCTATGTGCTTTTGTGGACCTAAAATTCTTGAATTTGAATCTTGACTGCTGATTGTTAGGACCAAAGTCTTTGCATGCGAGGAAACACAGTCACCATTAGCTACTAAGGTCTCCTTGGAGTGAGCAATAAAGGCGCATGTAGGCAAACAACAGGCACTGATTTTAGCACATCCTTGCTGTGTTTGTGCTCTCAACGGTTTAGTTCGCTTCTAATCACATAAAAGTATTTTTCCACTCTTTCCCTATTTGATGAAATGTAACCATTAAATATCCGTTTTTGTGTGCATTTCCATCACACTCCAAGAATAGTTTTCTACAGATTGCGATCAACTAAGCAAGCGAATACGCTTGGGATTCGTGTGCCCTGAATTAGTAGAGAAATGACATGTGCAATCGTGCAGCACCGCTGATGGTAAACAGCTAAAATTCCAATGTAGACATTTGGTGTGAGCAATTTAATGTATATAATAAATGTTGTTTCATGTTTAGAATGTTAAGATGATAAGGAAACTTTCTATATTCCGTGTCACCAACTTCGTTTCGCGATATTGAATCTTGTTAAGAACTTTTACACCCATCTATATCTTTAAGTTGAGGCTTGTATTAAATATTTCATAAAAGGAAGCACGTATGTATCGAGAACCCGCTATTTGTATTGCGTTTTATTTGGCAGAAGAGCGTTTGAGCTTCGATGCATCCTAGTTATGGTATGTGCTTATCAATCTGCTCTCAAAACTGTTTCTGGAAACAACAACTCCCGGCTACACCATTTTCCGGGTACTTGCCACACATGTTTAGACAACGGAGATAGAAATTTCGTGGGAAAATGACCATGTCAATACACACGAATTTCCACAATGTACAAAATCAGAGATAACTTCAAGTTGCTCATGTATGCCACTGTTGGGTAAGGTTGGTACGACCAACCTGATCAATCACATGAGCCCCCACTCATGCAGACTGGGTTTAAAACCCATGACCATGAATATAAAAGCTTGCTTCGGCGGTACAAACGCCAACGAAACAAACACGTTCTGGTTGTGTGTGTGATGGGATGCAGGGGGTGTGTTGTGATGAGATGCAGAGGCAATCGAGCTTTTGTATTTCTTAAAGATAACTTCAGTTTGTACAATATAGCATCCGCGGGCTTTCCATTTTGTATTAAAAAAACTCTGAAAGATGTGATTATATGTACGTTTGCGCATTATTGATATACGTGTACTTCCATTATGCTTAGAGAACAGGATAATACTAAACAATCTGTCAGACTGTCAATAAATATTTCTTCAGAGCATCGAGATACATATGCACCTTTGGTTATTTCAGAGATTCGGGGATCATCCTGCCTTGCATTTAGTTGGTTTAGCAAGATGAGCAAATTTAGCAAAAATGTCAAAGCAGGACGGTTATTATTTGGCAGCTTCGTTACTACTCGGGAAAAGTAATCGTGAAAGGTTAAACCAGCAAACAGTTAACAGTGTTCATTAATCCAAATATATTTAGCATAAAAATTG
Source organism: Atriophallophorus winterbourni (assembly GCA_013407085.1). Classification (NCBI taxonomy): domain Eukaryota; kingdom Metazoa; phylum Platyhelminthes; class Trematoda; order Plagiorchiida; family Microphallidae; genus Atriophallophorus; species Atriophallophorus winterbourni. Next base: position 6,777 of record JACCGJ010022447.1, read on the forward strand.
CTCGCAAAAATTCAGACATGTTGAACATTAGAGATTGAAAAACCAACGGTTTGCGAACCTATGTGTTGAGAGGCCAACTTATATCATATTAAGGTTGGCTTTTTTTTCGGAATTCGCGTGGTGACAAGAATGCCGTTATACAAAGAGCTAATTGGATAAGGTTTATCAAGATAAGGCCTACGAATTTTCACGCGTCACACGAGATTGAGGAAAAATGGGGTTAATCGTCTCGACTCCTGCTCGAGAACTTCAAATTCATTTAGGCGTGAAAACTTGATGGTCGTTTCATTCATTTCGAAATCAATAAGTGATATCAATAAGTGTAATGTACTGATATAATACTGTGTGTTTTAAGTGTGGTCTACTTCCGGTTTAACCATTACATTTAATCTCATTAGATCTTTTAGTTCTATTTCTTCAAATCAACGAATTATTACTACAACACAATAAAACCTACTCACATGAGGATGGCATCGGAAGCACGATAATGTTCCATTTATTTTGCAAAGAATTCTTCTTCCAAGTTTTGTGGAGCAGAAATTCTATTTTTCACTTCGAATGTGAAACGGACCTTTGCATCATAATGGGACTTTAGTACGTATTGATGAGGTTATTCTGTGTTTTATTTCACAGCCTAATTTGTGCAACACGTTTTGATTTGAATGAGTTCAAGCTCACCTGACAAGCATCTCTCCCTCCTTCTGGATGCCCAGCGCAGATCATTGCGTCTGTTATGCGAATCCCCATTGCACCATTGCTTGCCATGTATCGGGAGTCACATTCAACGGTATCAACAATGGGAACCGTTACGTGGCGTGGTACCGTGGAAATATTTGAAGCACCTGAAGCGAAATATACCATGCGATATACATATATTTATATTTGCGAACTATTCCGTTTCCAAACAGTCAATTTTCTAGCAAGTATTCAATTATATTCACCTTGAATGCAACAACGAACTTACTCTCACAGTAAGAAGTTTAGTACGGCGTTTCAAGAATTCATTTCATTCAAGCGTAAAATTGAATAACTCAGTCGTCAGAAAAAAAAATTAGCAAGTTAATCAGCGAGTAAATCTAAACCGCATTTTCACTTTCCGCAAAACGAAACGCAAATGGGCATCGAAAGATAGGGTATCTGTGATTAGCTGAAATAAGAAAGTCGACCTTTGGACAAACCGTATTTTCAGTACAAAGACGTTTGCAAAAGAGAAATGAATGCTGTTCTTATTGACTCTATGAGTTGGGTCTAATCTGCGCTCACTCGGAATCAAGATGTGTAAAGCTTCATTTGAAAGCTTGGGAAGATCATACATTTCTATTGGCTGTTGAATGAAGATTATGCCATCAGCTTGCCACTGTCGCCACTGTCACTTCTAATCTCCATAAGCACTGTGGTATAAATAAGTCATCCAGAATGAAACTGCTTAGTCTTCATGAACGCTGTGGAGCGCACAATAGTCATGCACTTTTGCTGTACATCTGCAGTTGACATCGACCGAATGAGACAATATAGAGTTTGTTATGGAAATAGGATATTTATCTAAGTTTATGTTATCGATACTCAATATCTCTTGCTTGAAGTGTTGATTACTTCAAGCGAATAAGCTATATTCCAAGGTTTACTAACTGTTACCGATTCAAAAATCGCTTTGTTTTGTCATTACACAGTAAAGTTGAATCAGGTTAAATTACGGTTTCGATACACCATAACACAAAACGGCCATGGACAAACTTTAAAACAAAACTTGTGGTGAAGCACCACATGAAAAGAATAACTGATATTTCACGCTTTCCCATCATTTACACACGGAGATCGCCATTGTGCTGTTTGCATGCATCTTGTAAGTTCACTATGATCAGGTTTCACTTCCTTGAAACAGTGGTTTACTGATTGGTTTGTTTCATATGAAGCATCTGTTAGAATGGGTTGACAAAACTAATGTATACATACTCGATATTATTATTATAAACTTCCAGTTTTTGGGAAATTAATAAATCTGAGAGTCACTCCAGGGGACAACACTGAAGCCCATAATATCCATAATCGGTAGTTATGTGCATTGGAATTTCCTTCCACCTTTGTTAATGCTCAAACTTCAGAAAAATATACTTCAATTCTATTTAAATATATATTCAGCATATCGCACTCTTGGAAATAAATATAAACTCATTTACGATCGGTATAATTTAGCCTAAACATCAAATAAACGTGTCAGTTTGTACAAAGCTCATTATAATGGAGTTTAGTAGTTCAATGTGATTTGTTTTAATGAATGTTACAAATTTTCACTCGATACGCGTTCAGTTGCAATGAACCATGGTGAAAGGCGAGATTGGCTTACGCGTGATTTCTTAAATGAAGCTGACGGTTTTTACCGTGGGTGTATATGAAATATTGTGCGATTATGATTTGGCAGAAAGTCAACTATACAAATACTCCAAAACATTTTCTACTGTTCTGTTGTTGTTAGCCTTATTGGGTCGATGTCTACCATAAATATACATCACAAGCGCATGTGGGTTTCATGAATTATACATAATTATATACATCTATATTCTATTGAACAATTCGCTGTAATAACGTTTTCGCTGCATTTTTTGATGAATGAAACCTTTCATGGAAAATGATCCCATTGAGAATAGCCGTAATAACCCTTTCGTCACCAGCATCATTTTCAATAAATAATTAATGATTACCTTCCAATCAACCAGAAATTTAATGGGTCGCTCATGTAAAAAAAACAATAAATCATGCGCTAAATTAAGTGGAAAATAGGACGGTTGAGTGTTTTTGAAAATCTTTTGTACTAATTTATACCACCAGATGATTTGTTATTGGGAAAAGTGGACTGTTTCGTCAGATTTTACGAAACGCGTGTGGAGCCCGCTTTAGCCCATCGCTAGATTTAGAAATTCGATTAGAACCGTTTTTGCTTAGATCGTGAGAATGCCCCTGATGGGCAGAAAATGCATGTATACTCTTTCACATTCCAAGTGACTGATTTAGTATTTGTGATAAGCAGTTGCGTGTGGAATTTAAACTCACAGGCAGTTTGGATTATTACTGTTTGATGAGTCCTAATGGTAAAAGAATTACACGTTATTTCTATAATTACTGTCGAAAGAAGTCGTTCAAAAAGCCCTCTTGTGACTAAAATTGTGAAGGTTTGTGTGAAAATAGTTGAGCGAACCGAAATCATCTAGCGTACGAGAAAGTGAATAAAATGATATACACAAACACTTGTAAAATCTTCACGAATACTTAGATTCTGATGAGTTGGCCCAAACACGAAGTTCAAATACGGCAAACAGCCATATAGCAGTCGTGGTGTGTAAGGGATGGGGATGAGATCCCCAAAGCATATTGTCTCCTAATAAAGTTATGAAAAGTCACGAAAGACACACTCTCGGTAAATGTTACAGCATCAAACTAAAACGTATTGTTACGTATGCTATTTCCGAATACTTTAAGGCGTTTTTCGGATACGGATACCTAGATCTATTGAAGAATCGAACCTCAACCCTAAAAGTAATTTACATCCGTTGTCCAATGCTGGTCGTACCCCATTCCCGCCTGAACTGTAGAAGGTATTTTTACTCTGTCCGTGTCTGTTTTACTTGGAACAGTTTACCTTCAACCGTTGCTCACGCCACTTTAAACTTTAAAACGAAATTAGACGAATTTTTATTGCTTTATTCGTTTCCAGAACATTTATATACTGTTTAATCTATTTTCTTATATTGTTTATACACTTAAATTTCAATCTTTACCATCCTATGGTTGTTGTTAAGCTTGTTTTTTTAGACCATTAAAAAACCTTGAATTACCTTGAAGTGTCTTTTGTTAGTTTTGTGGATATGATAGACATCATCGAGACGTAACACACAACCCACGACCGCTTTCGGGCTGTTTGCTCTCAGCAATTATTGAAATCATTATCAAAATCTGTATGCATTAACGCAGTTGAGAAATGATAAATAACGTATAAACTTGTAACCGTTTGTTTGATACAGCTGGCAATAGCAACCTGTTTAATCACAGGTGCCTATACATATGTGGATAAGAGTAATCTAATTGGCTTCAAACATTACCCGTTTATGCAAGCATTTCACTTGCACATATCCAACAGCCTGTTTTAACCCATCGGGCAAAGATAGTATGATCAGCATCCGCGTGCACTGAAACAGTGGAGGGATGGCATAAAAGATTTTCGCTTGTACGCCATTTTTGGATAAGTTTGTGACGACTAATCTGCTTAGTCACATGTGCCAACTCGTAAATAAGATTTAACCCACAGACTTTGACTAAAATTCTTCATTTGCATTCATACCCATCACACACACGCGCGCATAAGGACCGGTTTCGTGCTGTTTGTACTAATCAGGTAGATTCAATATTCAAGATGAGTTTTAACACATTGGCTCGAAAGAAAATCCCTATTTGTAGCAATTAAACATGTGAAGGCATAGTTAGGGTAAATCGTGCCAGCGTTATCCAAAAGTGAGTTATAAGTTCAAAATTCAACAAACTGCTTTATCTACAACCACTTTTAAATTTACGCGATCTGAATAAAAACATGAATAGACACATTTAATCAGATTCAAATGATTTCAGACAAGCGCAAAGCTACTCTTAACAGCAAGTTCACATTCTTTACTATTATTCCACTGTGAACACTACAAAATTTTCAGATCTCATGGAAAAACTACGCCAGTGAGTTTCGAGCTTTTTAGATCGAGTGCTTTGGGGTGAGCTTGATAGTGGAGTCATTATGCGGTTAGCTATTATCATGATATTCCTTACGAGCAACATGTGAATCCAAAAAGCCTTGTTGGCAGCGCTAAGTGGCTGTCACTGGAAAAAGCAAGATTTCATGGCTTAGAGCCGACTCAATTGTCAATCGAAGGGGCCTTTGTAACCGCGGTAAAAGAAATTTCATAAAGTATTGACAATCCACAAATCACATGAAAAGTGAAGGCTTACAGTTAAATGATAATTAAAATAAAACGACATCGATTTTATTTAAATCGTTCCTCGATTTTTTTCAGGGTATGAAGTTTGTTCACTAACCAAATAGATAAAAACGTTTGCTAGGTAGTACAATCCCTTTTGTTTAAAGTGAGATTTTATGAATAAGTAGTATATGACGTTCGAAAATCAGGATGGAAGCACACGACCAGTTTCGCGGTTATTGCCCTTATACTACACATCTCGTAAAAACGCAAAAAAAAGTTTTCTACAAGACTAACACACCGTACCACGTCTCTGCTGCTGGAGTCTCTTTTAATAATTAAAAAATCAAAGATAACTATGAACACAGTTTGCTGCACTTGTAGATTACTGTTGCGTGAGGGTTACCCAATCAACCTATGTAATCACACACGCCACACATGATTAACACATGCGCTTGAACGAAAATCTTCATTTGGCTGCAGATGTGATGAAAGTGCCTGCAAATGAGGGTATCTGTTCATGTCCAATTATATTTGAGTCACATATACATGTGACTAGTACGTGTAAACGGAAATGTATTTTCAGTAATAAACCGTATATTCAATTGGCGAGATGTTTGCACGGCTTCTCCGATAATATAGTCATGCAACAACGTACCATGAGATTCGTGCCCCCATCCGACAGTTACGCATTCGGCCCCGGGAGTGATACGTTCAGATTCTGAGGGTAAACACGCCACGTTCACATGTGTACCAAGAGGAACTGCTTCAGCAAGTTTAATCAGAGCTATGTCGCCCTCGTCTGTGTAAACTAAACAATAAATCCGTCAATAACATCATCCAGCTTCTTGGAATAGTAGATTTATTGGTAAACAGAATAAACCGAGATTTATTTTTTTGAATAAAACTTGAGAGATTATTTGATTTCCGTCTTCAAGCTATTAACGAACTTGTGCACACAAAAATTTGGATATCTTTTCTGGATTTGAAAATTATCGCAGATTCACCTCACGATATTTAAAGACTTCATCATCATCATTATCACTGACAGCATTACACCGGTAGCGCGTACCAAATGCTTAACTGCCACACAACCATGAAAAAGTAAAATCCTGAAAGATGGGGACGGGTGGGACTTAAATAGCTACGGATTCT
>JACCGJ010022448.1:0-22440 GCA_013407085.1 Atriophallophorus winterbourni
CAGAACCGGTGATGGGCATCGCATAGTAAGGAATTGACTACCAAATATTTCATATCAGGTGCCGAATGATGTTTTTCTACCACTTGCAAAGAATGCTAGTCAGGCTTACTGGCCTATAGTTGCGTACATCCGAACTCGGACCCTTTTTGTGCATGGTTACTACCACCACACATTTCCCATCATGCGGTAGTTTACCCTATAGTAAGATTGCTGATTGCAAGGAAAATTATATTCTCAAGCGGTTGAAGAATAGCCTGATGTCTACCGTCGGTGCCAGCCGACATAGTTTTATCCAGCTTCAACAGAAATGTGGTGAGCAATTCCTGATTTACCTACACAGAGCTTGTTTCATTCGTTAGGAGGGTGCCCTCTTAACAATCGCACTCGTTAGTTTTTAAACGGTTACCTGAATCACGCCGATGAACACTGCAAAAATGTATGTAAAGCATCGGCTTTTTCCTGTGCCGTCAAAGCCGTGTTGCCATCATCCAGCTATAACGTACCTATTTCTTCTCTTATAGATCGTTTGGATTGAAAATAGCCATAAAATGCTTTAAATTTAATCTTTGCTTTTTTGGAAACTCTGGATTCGAAGTCCCTTTGCAGCGTAACAGCTGAATTTCTGGTCTGTATGTATCACAGTCTAGATCTGTGAGTTCCAAAGAATTTGTACACCTTCCAGCACTCTGTGACTGCGGCACTCTGCCTGGATCAGGCTCGTGCTTTCATCCCATATACCTTACAGTGACGCCATCTAATAGCCCTACGAATAGACGCGATCCTTGCGTTCTAACTGGTTGTAGAGGATCGAAACTCCCGTAGTTATAATAGGTTCCCTCTTATAATATTCCACCTGATTTCTACACTAGGTTCCATTTCGTATGGTCCTCAAATTAGATCCATTTCCTTAGTTTGTAGTTGGACGACGTTCATGCGACCAAAAATGCGGGACATGTTCACTTGGTAACTAAGGTGCACTTATGGCCAGTCAAAATTAATTACCGTGTGGTCGCTCCTGCCTAGTGACGAAAGGTATTTGATCTTATAAATATATATTTCATAAGACGACCGAATCCAAAGTGTACGGAGTGTTTTCCAACCTAAACCTTGTAGGTTAAAAAGGTTGCTGTAAAGTTCGCCCTTGCAAAAATAGTCAGCAACTAGTATTCTATTGGGAACATTTATCATCATGAACATCACATAACAGCTTTTGTCATTCCTCACATCGCTGTTCATCTTATTCTGTCTTTCTACCTCTTCCTGTAAACTTGTTTTCTGAATTTTGTTTGATACAATGGTGCTCACCATGCAGCATTCATTTCGGAGTAAAATCCTATAGACCGTATTGCTCTAGCTGTTAAATTTCGTGAATAAGCATACCACTACTTTCCTATCACGTTATTTTTTCATTTGTTAATAATAATTTGGCTATGGTTTAAAATTTTCGAAGCTTCTTCAATGAATCAAATATCTGGGAAATTAACCTAACTTCTACTTTCAATCGTTTTTTTCATATGGTGATTTAGATTTCACTTTTCTTCACAATTGACTACTGATTCCTTCCGAAATTCTGGACATTTCACAAAGTTTGTGAGAGAAATTGAATTGTCCTACACTGAGAAAACTGAATTCGTCTTCGAATTGTTCTTTATATATATTGATTGCAAAGCTTGTTTTGGAGTTTATATCAGGCCAACATTATGAGAGCTCAGCGCTTATAAAAGCAAACTGAACATTATCGCAACAATTCTTGTGAATATTGATCCAGGTTCCATGATTTACTTCTGTCTGTCCACTTTCTAGACACAAACCTGCATACAATTTGAGATATAATGCGTTATAGTCAAGCCTAATATGAAACGGCTTCACACTGGCGGTTCACATAAAAAAGACAATCTACACGTTGAATGGTGAATATATCTCCAGAACCTGGTTTTCGGTTCTGTAATTGTTAAAAATTGATAGTTTCGTGACCTGTTGGCCGTACCTGAGATCAAACAAACAATTAGAAAATTTCACGTCATACAGCGGATTTTCGTCAAAAGAGCTGGATTTTAACTGTCTATTTCAACAAATCCAAAACGTACCATGGCATTTACATTTCTTATAAAAATTAGGAATAGTCAGGTAGCTGTAAGTTGCAATTGAAATCCTTCTTGACAGATACCTTCGATCTGACGAAGCTCCTGTTGTAGCAGCAGAACATAAACAAAACTCAATATTATTTGGTGCTCACATCCTCATCCCTTACACACCACTACCGGTTTCTGGCTGTTTGTCTTCATTAGGCGGAGATAGTAAGATCAGGATCAGTAAGACTTGAAACAGTGGATAAGTGGTAAACAAAGGTATACTTGTATGCTACTGTTAATTAAGTTTATTACAAAGGACGACGATGTTCATATACAGAACCACTAAGTGATTCTTGGTCGAGCACTCAAGGCGCTTATAAACGACCAATATGTTTTGGTGCTCACATCCCCATCCCTTACACACCACATAACAACTCTTTCAACCGATTACTTTTTATTACGATTTTCGTTCTTTTCTCGTTTTTTCTCTTTCGTTTCTATTCGTCTGCTGTCAAGCGTATTCCAATTGTTTAATGATTTAACTATTAATGCCGACGACAACGCAAGGAAATATGAAAAAATAGTATTGTATTCAATCATGAAGACGAACCCACTAAATTACTTCAGTGCTAATAACAGTAGAAAAAGGACTTCTTTTTTGCGATAATTTTTAGCAAAGAACAATAATTTTTCCACACAGGATCCAAGGAATGTGATTAACGTATAAGTTTTAATGATTGATTTTGACTGCATTTGGCATGAGATGCTACGAGTTATTCAGTCCCAGAACAAAAGACAGTTGTGTACTATCTTTCGCTTGATTTTTTCCAGAATCGTACCATTCTGGTATTATCTTGAAAATGGAGACAAACATACCTGTCCAACAATCATTCTCAAGTTTATGAAACGAAAAGGAAAACGTCACAAGCTTGTTGCAGCACAATTTTTATCAAACATATCACTTGATGGTTCTCGTCAGCATGATCATCATCACGCTACATCATCTGGTATGTTCAAATTAATCTTTTTTCGGTATGATCATTTTTGATTTTATTGACTTCATCATCTTTATACACGACTTATCGTCATGTTTCCTGAATAATGTGCTTATACTTGTAGACGTTTTGCAACCATTATTATTTGGGTATGCCTCAAATCTCCATTCACACATTGTCCTTTATCATTTTATGGAATTCAGTATGGTGGGTTTTAATAATGTTTTGTTGAGGTTCATCCCATGAACTCCGTCTGTTTTGATCATCATTTGGCAGAACTCTTGAACCAGGCATAGCGTCAAGCGCAGATAATGAGAGGCGTGTAAGAATGCAACCAGGAAATTTATGGCAAATAAGAATTGGACTGAAATAAAAGCGCAAACTCAAATTTAGACAAAGGTATTGTGCTACTCCTATCCCGTATTCACACATAACAACCTGTTTCAGGCTGTTTGCCGTCATCAAGTGGAGACAGTAAGATTAGTTTGAGTAAGTCTTAAGAAGTAGTAGACAAATTTAAACTTTGAAGCTACCGTTATACAGAGTTCGTACAACGAACCACTGTGTTCAACTACGAAATCACAAAGTGATTCTTTGTCAACAGCTCGAGACGCTCATAAAAGACTAATGTATAGTTGTTGCTCATGTCCAATGCACTTTGACACCACAACTTCTTTTTGGTTGTTTGCTGTAATCTGATGGAGGCAGTAAGAATCATATATAACAGTAGCTTTAAAGTCTAACTTTGTTTAATGTTAGACAGTTTGATACGTCATGAAAAATGCACTTAAGAATTTGGATAATGTTAAGTGCTCTCACCTGAACAAAATGTTCGGAATTAGCAATAGAGCTTATTTTTGCTTGATATTTTTGTGCATTATTCTTACTGATGTTCGCTTGTCTAAAGCTAATAAAATTGGCAAAGCGGCAGTTGGGGCCACTGTTTGCGCAACGTCGTTAATGTTAGCTGTTCTCATTTAATTGAAAATAATAATATCCATTGTGTTTTTGGTAACATTTTTCCTATAGATAGACAAATCAACTGACAAATAGCTACACTTTTATGCCACATTTTGAAAATGTTGGAGAACTGATCTCGAAAACTAGTACGTTTCACGTCATCGCGCCCCTATTTGCACAGAACACAGGGTGGCCAAACTGGCGCAGGCCATAGACAGCTAAAGGTTGCAACTGATAACCTTTCTAAGGTCGACGCAGCCCGTCTTCAGACACAGGAGTTCCGTTGATTGAATTTTCCGTTGGCTAATTGCACTTTCGAAAATATCTCAAAATCGTGTTTGATGGCGGTGTTGCTGCAAGCATTTCATTTGTGTTTGAGCAAAGTTGTGCAATTATCATTTTTGGGACAAGGATGAACTCTGACGATTACTTGAAATATCACCACCACTATTAATGAGTATGATCGGTTGATAGCTAATTTTTTTAAACTGTACTCATTTTTATGTATGTGCAATCATATCAGTGGAATGACTCTAGTAATTTTACCCAAGTGCCTTTTCAAACTTAAACTATGTTCATATAACTTTTTACCTTCGGTAATGCTAAACAATATGATCACATCTCCGTTCAATTAGCATCATGTCGTGAAAACCCTGTTACTTATTCCAATGTTTCATCGGCGCTCTCAATTATCGCCCATGACCCACTGGCGTTTGTTTCGCGAGAAGAACCAGTTGGAGTTTTAAATGAACCATTGTTTCTTAGAGAAAAGAAATTGCCGAATGTCTCTGACCCCGTTGTCTCACCCGAAAGGAACTTAACCAGAACCAAATTTAATCAGACAAACGGTTTTATCGAGTAAGCCCATCGGTTGTTTTGCTCATGTTATTTGTTTTTTTTGCGTACCTATTCCTACATTAGATGGGGTTTACGTTCTTATTCATTTTTTACTATTCTCATACATCATCTCTAGCTTGGAATGCATTCCACCAGCTACCAATATATCTTCAACATTAAATAGATGTGATGGAGGCTTAAATATATCTGCAGACCAAATGCAACTTCAAACACGTATTCCTTCACGGACACATCTTGAGAATTACGACTTCGTAATTCACTAAACAAAACTGTTTTTCGTTCTCCCAAACTAGTTGCCTTATTTTTTACACTGTAGCTTTATGTGATTGTTTCTTCAAGCGATTGTCTTATGTTTGTTCGTTTTTCTTTTTCTTGAGCATTGTTTTTCTAAATAGTATAAAATCGTTCTTATTTACAGCTCAAAACCAAAGGAGGGTTATTCGGAACCCGGCGGTAAGTAGCCCCTTCGTTTGAAGATTCCATCTATGTTTGAAATTCTATCATCCGCAAGATGTTTAACATGTTCAACATAGTTTTTATGGTACCATGTTCAAAATTACTTGAGTGACTCATTGTTGACGATCTGATGAAACATTTTGCGAATAATCAGTTGCTTTCGAGGAACCAGCATGGATTCAGACGAAATTATTCCTGTTTATCTACTTTACTGATAACGCTAGATGATTGGACAAAATCGGTAGATAAAGAAACAGCCTGATACTTAGATATCTCAAAAGCATTCGATCGTGTTGACAATATCCTACTACTGTATAAGCTTGAAAGGCTTGGTATCACTGGAAAGTTGTTGAATTGGCTAAATGACTACCTAACAAATCGCACTACCCAGGTATGTGTTGATGGTGCATTATCGACACCAATCGCAACAACTAGCGGAGTTCCCCAAAGTTCAGTCCTTGGTCCGATCCTCTTTCTGGTTTATGTCAATGAAGTTCCGGAAATTCTTCGATGTAACATTTCGTTATTTGCGGACGACGTAAAGATTTGGCGCAGCATTCGTAGTCCAGAAGACTGTCTGCTATTACAAAAAGATCTTGATACGCTTCACAGCTGGTCGTTGAAGAGCAAACTGTCGTTTAACTTCAACAAATGCAGGATTATGAATGTGGGAAATCGAGTAGAGTCCACATATCATATAGGTTCGCATGTCCTTGAAAACCTCGCTTCAAACTATCAGTGCCTTTAAAAAAGCAACACGTGTCCTAAATCTACTCAAACGGGTATTTGGGAAATTTTGCCCAAGATATTCTCAAGGATCATGAATACATACTTGAGACCAGTCATGGAATATGGTGTGCAGTCATGGTATCCGTGGCCCAAGAAGGATGTCGAACTTATGCAGCGAAACTATCACGGCTCAACAAACTAGTTCTCAGCATCCGAAACAAACCTTATAAAGAGAGGATAGCTCAAATGAAGCTGTTCGACTTTGCCTATCGACGAATCAGAGGAGACCTTACTTTACAAAACATTCCATACCCCGAACCATCCCTTACAGGATTTATTCACGCGAAGGGATACGAGAAATTATCGGACCCATGAATATGTGCTGGTCGTACCCCTCCCGCCTGAACTGTAGAAGGTATTTTTACTCTGTCTGTGTCTGTTTTACTTGGAACAGTTTACCTTCAACCGTTGCTCACTCCACTAGCTTGCATGAATTTAAAACGGAATTAGACGAATTTTTATTGCATTATTCGTTTCCCGAACACTTATATACTGCTTAATCTACTTCCTTATCCTGTTTATACACTTAAATTTCAATTTTTACCATTCTATGGTTGTTGTTAAGCTTTTTGGACCATTAAAAACCTTGAATTACCATATTCGAAAAGCTTCACGAAGAGTTATCAAGTCCACTGAAATAACTAAACTCGGATACTGATTCATGGTTCAGTTTAAATAGTTCAATATATTTACTGACCAATGTATGTTGTTACTGACATCTCATCTTGATAATTTTTTGAAATTACACTGTAATTTGAAGATATTTTCTCTCTCACGCCCGTCCAGTTTGATTATTAAATTTCATCCGTTTTTGTTGCGATGTCCGCACATGACACTGTTACCGACCGTCACAAAATTGTATCGTTTTTCGACAGTGCGACGCAATCACGGTCTCTCATCAGAATCATGTGAACTGCGCTCGACCTTGACCGCACAACCAGGTCACTTTTATCCGGGTCACAGCAGATCACGACAAGATGGTATCACTGTGGATGCCAAACTCGCACTTCACCCCATCACGTTGACTGGGTCGTCTGGTAAACGGTCAGTTTCGCAATCGATTGGAATATGTTTGGGACCGATCGTGTATTCATAGTTCAAATAAATTTGTCTACAATCGGTTAGAACAGTTTTTGGGTAACGTTTCACTTCTGACACTGAAGCTTTGTCAGACCAAGGGTGATTGTCAGGACAGGGAACATGATTAAGTAGTAGTCAATCCCACACCACTGATCAGTTTCTCATTGCTATGAGCACAATATGTGCTAACAGATACGGTTTTCAAGTTGCATTGTAGTAGACACGTGTATGTTGTCATTTTCATCTCCCCTCTTAGGTGCCATTCCGTCCTGATTGTATAGCAATTGAGAATCCGCATCATTGCATCATGGATACCATATTCCTTCATGATGTTGATGAATGATCTAGCTGTGAAACTGCAGTAGGTTCTTTGTTGTGCCTGGTGGAAATCCGTATATTCGGCGTTAGCCGGACAGGACAGCATTACACTTAGATTCCTGGCATCCTTCGGTCGATATTGACCATTGATGTACAACCTAAGCGTACGGTGATCTCATGCTCAACCACATTATAGTACAATTCCAAAGGTTGTCATAGCCGGGGTTGGCAGTGGGGATAAGCTCCCACTGTTTAGAAAATGCTCCCATATGGCTCGCGTCTCAAATAGCCTCTGATAACCAAGTCCAGCTTCTGGCCTGCACGAGCGGCTCCCCGAGCCCGGCGGAACTGCTTCTGCCAACAGGAGAAGGGGAGAGAGCGAGTGACTGGCACCCGAAAACCAGTTTGCTACGGGCAGATGTAGCTCGTTAGCCTGGGAGGGAATTTCATCTCATGGAAGGAAAACGCTGATTTTAAACCGCCACTGCCTTTCGGGATACCCGATCGCGGGAAAGGCTTCGGGAGAAAACCCTGAGGAAAAACCTGGAACAGAGTCTGGTAGATGGTTAGTTGGTGCACACCACCTCTTTCTGGCAACTCCCTGCTACCTTGCAGATCGTACTTGGTTGTGCAAAGGTTAGAGAAGCTGACTCGAACAAACGCCGAGTGGCGCTGGGGACGCCGCTCTGTACCCAAATTCCCAAGAATCTTCATTGAAGCCGACTCATCCTCCAAGAGGAGATAGTCGCACAAAAGTAAAGTAAAAGTACAATTCAGTAAATCTGTGGTCTTGATACTAGTTCTGGATGCAACACCGAGATACCACGCAAATCCAGTTTGCCTTGATAAATCTGATCGTTTGTGTTCAAGAATTGAACGTCTCATCGTCGATTTTACAATGCGCCACATGCTCACTGTAGCTTTCGTGTCACTCACGATATGAAAATCATGTGGCGTTCATAAGTTGATGGGACATTTACTCACGCTTGTTACTACGCCACAACGTAACAAATTTGTCCCAATTGCGCTCACCAAACTTGGTTCGATCATATTTCAGTTTCGCAATATGCTCAACCGGAATTCGCCGCAATGTTTTGGCGGTGTTCTCGGTCTTGTCAAACCAACGCAAAACAACAGCTTTGCCAAACAAGTGAGTCGATCTACCTTTTCCGCAATCGAACTTCGTGGACGCAATTTAATATACGACCCTTCGTTCTCTCCAGACGTGGCTCACGCCATAATCGTTCCAACGCTCAGAGTTCGAGACACATCAGTGAAAGTGAATCCAAGGCAGCCTGCTTGTTTTCCAGCAGCTCTCTGAAAGGTGCCGTGGATTTAGTCGACCGCTGGCAGCCTGCAGTAGACGGCGGTGACGTGCCTTGCTTGTCTTCACTACCGCCAACCGATGATGAAGTGGGTTATTTTTCTGGTCAAACAGACAACTTATTGGGCAATCTTCTGTTTATTTACTCGGCTTTTTCTCTACATTTGTTCAGGTGTTGTCTCTGGCAAGAATGTTACACGCTCGCCCTCACGTCTGGTTACCAATCGCGAATGCCGCCAGTCCCGTTCCAGCAGTTCGTGTTTACGGTCCGACTGGTTTGGAGCCTGAATTGTTCGCTACCGTTGGGGCGGATTCCGTGCTTTGTGTGATATCAATCGATCAAACTGGCTGTTCCACAATTGTCAATCGATTCAGTAAGTGTGTGTGTGTGTGCGTCGAAATGTTTCATCCGGCATTACTGGATCTCAGGCCACAGTATGTGGACGATTTCCTGTATTTGGACTTGACAGATGAGCCATTCTAGTGCGCGGTTTTAAAAGCGTGTGTCCAGTTAGCAGGAACCGATTGACGTCGATCCTTTCTGATTCGCCCCATCACCATTTCATCGGAGATTATCATTTCTCGATCGTTTACTTGCTCCTTACCTCTCATTACCATTAATTTGGATACACTGCTTCGCAGAAGGGTTCGATTTGATCTAATCCTAACTTAGAAAATAATGAACTCAAAGGCGCACCCTCTGAGGCATCTATTTCGCCTCCGGTCAAGCCATGTCACACGTACTTACCTGCTGGCATTTGATATTCCACATTCCCACCGGAACTGCCGTCGATTCTTCTATTCGGTGCGCGTTTGTTTCTTATGGAACTCTCTACCGTCAGATGTTGTCCAATCATCTAGTGAAAGGATTTTCAGGAACAAATTGGATATATTTATGCGTAGTAATTCCACCCTACATCCCGTTTATATAACATGATTTTTTTCCAAACGAATATTTTTTTACTCATCATAGCGCCACAATACATGACATTCTTTTGCAACTACAAAACTGTTGATCTTCCTAATGACTCAATTTATTTTGTATATATATTTATTGTCCTTATACGAATATCCTGTGGTGTTGTACAGCTACGAGCTTTTTTATACCATAAATTCTTGAATCTTGGATCTTGAACTCCCTTCGTGCACCACTCAGATGCACCATTTTGAATAGTATGCATTATCCACTAGATGTTTCTGTCAAGCACTCTGGTAAAACATCACTTTTTCGCGGTTGAAGTACAATACCTGTGCATAACTCAATGCCATTCAGGAAGCTGGACTACAGTACTCTATTTCCTCTCATATATTTGCAATTAATCGAATTTCTCATTGGCTTTAATAAGGCCACAGAGCATGTGCACCCTATTGCGACAGCGCCGCCTGCGGTGGCGTTGTCGTGTCTACAGAATAGAAAATGGTCGTATTTCGAAAGATCTACTCTATGGTGAGTTGCAACTAGGAAGTCGACTGCACTTGCGGTACAAAGACGTTTGCAAAAGAGATATGAAAGCTCTTGGCATTGACCCCGCGAGTTGGGAAGAACTTGCTCTTGACCGCTCACATTGGAGGCATTGTGTAAAGCGTCGTCTGCAAGCTGGGGAGGAGCATATACAGCTCTTGGCTGCTGAACGCAGATCACGCCGCCGGCGTGTAACTGATGCAATACAACAGAGTTCTGACTATCGTTGCAAGCGCTGAGGGAGAGATTGTTCCTCCCGAATCGGACTGTTTAGTCATTCAAAAACCTGTAGAACATGAAAATTCATCGGTTTGTTGATGTAACACCACCGAAAGAGGCCAATATAATAATATAATATATATATAGATATATATATTGTAATGGAAAAGGATCAGATCATCTGTTCGCCCGCCTATTATTGTGCGGATGAGTTAAAACTCGGCTTCCTTTTTCCCGTAATGACAACTAACCCACACTCTTTCATTTCATTTTGCGCCCTTCGAGAAAGCAGCCTCGGTTATGTTAATTCAAGACGAACCCATCTTTCGTTCCCTTCGGCCAACCACCATCCGCACACATCGCAGTGGCCGCCACGCTTACGCCGTCGGCACTCGAGTAGCACCAGCGGTGGGCCCTGTACCTCGTTGTCAAGCGTCAATTCTACCGCGATGTGTTACCCTGACCCATTGTGCTACTATTCCCCCACCCTATTGGACGATCCAGACTTGTTGGTCGCCACAGGAAGACGCCTTTTCCCATTGCCCAATTATCTTGTAAGTTTTTTATTGTATGTATATTCACGTTCACTATTTGAAAATACTAGTAGAATGGATGGAAAGCACAAGCCTGGCCCAGACAAATTGCCGCACAGTCAGAGACTGCACGTGGGCTAAGATACTGTCAGGTTGGCTAGTCATACTAGTAGAATTTCGCTATTGCGACTCACCTTACGAACTACCTGTCGCCACTACTTTTAGGTACTTTAATTATATTAAATAGAATTACCATTTCATTATCTCTTGCGCATCTGGTTGCCGTGCCCTGTTTTATGCACATAGTCATCTTAATCCTTATTGAACTTACTATTCGATGGAAGTTTTTTGGCGTAAGGAACAGCAAACTTGAGCAAGATGGCCTCCGAAAAACATCATTGCCTCTTCAACGTGAACACCCGGGCCAAAGCACAGCCCATGCTGTTACTGAGACGTGTCAGACACTTTGATTGGCCCACTATGCAAATATCAGCAGACAATGCACGGATGTGCAATCGTGCAGTATTTCTGGGCTGTGCGGCTAACATCATGCTAAATTGATTAGCCAACGGTAGTGAGCTGCATGCTTGGAAACGCTGTAGTCTCACTACCATTTCTATTTCTCCCCTCATATCTGTCTAGGCCTGGGTAACCTGACAGTATCTTAGCCCATGTGCAGTTTCTGACTGTGTGGCACTTTGCCTGGATCGAGCTTGTGCTTTCATATTCATCACCAGCAGACACCAAACGCACTTACGATGAAAATGCATACGTAATGTTCTTCTGGATAGGATGATTGGATGAATGTTTTGTGGTGCTCACACACCCGCACATACACTCCACCGCCGGTCTCTGGCTGTTTGCCGTCAACAGGTTGAATCGTTGGACATTGGATAGGATTACCATGCATAAACACACGTATAAGACCTGTGTTCATTCCTCGGTTGCTATAGCATGTCGTCTTCTGTCCATGCGTTAAGTTCACTCGCCACCGCTGCATAAGAAAACTGGCCAGAGTCTCTGGCGTTTCGATTCTTATTTCTCATATCTGTCTATGCCTGGGCAACCTGACAGTATCATAGCCCACGTGCAGTCGATGACTTTGCGGCACTTTGACTGGATCAGGCTTGTGATATCCAGTGCCTGTGGATCAGGCATTTATCAATGTCGGCCAACCAAGTTTGTATCACACCTGCAGAAAAAAGCCATACTCCGAAATGCTAACAAACCTCAGCTTGTTTGATTTCCACTCTCGTTGCATCAGTGTGACATACTGGTCTACGAGCTTGTTCCCAATCTATAAACTGTTTTATCCACGTTCCGATTACACGTTGACAACACCGCTCTTACTTGTCAATTGTACCAGCTACTTATTAGCTGTTTTTTTCTGGACCGCTTTCTCTTCGAAAGCTTGGAAATCAGGCAAAATGTGTTTTCGATTGGACATTTCACGTTGTTTAACAGAAGTTTCTCCAACCAACCATTATGCTTAAATACTGAATCACAGGATTCCCGGCCAAACGCACATGACGCTTGGAGATGACCAACCGCTTGTGTTGTTCACATCACCCGGCACTTACACGCCATAACCCGTTTCTGACTGTCTGCCGTCATCAGTTGGAGGCAGTGAGATTAGTTTTATTGATCCTCAAAACAGCGGTAAAATGGGAGCAACACTCCCTGCACCTACCGGTCGGATAGTGTACAAGCATGGAATACCAGCAACACTATACATAAAGCATTTCCTACTTCCACAACTGTCTCTTGAGTGCTCACACTGATAGCAAAGAGCCAACAATTTTGTGTCCCATTACATGCTCTTTTTTCTTCCTCATATCTGTCTAGACCTGGGCAACCTGATAGTATATTAGCCCACGTGCAGTCTGTGACTGTGCGGCACTTTGCCTGGATCAGACTTGTGCTTTCATACATACATACCTTACTTTACTTGCAAAACCATTTAACCTTGTGTTATGTCTGTACTGCACTATTGTTGGCCCAGCCCGTGTGGTCAGAGAGAACACATCCGTCACTGAACTCGTGTATTCACCGAATGCAAAGAGTATCACAAGTGAGCGAATGTGTGAATATCACAGTGAGCGAAAATCATAATTTGAACTCACCATCTATATTGATTGAATATTAATCGATAGTTCGTTCACTGTCTATACGACAGGGGGCGCCCTTCTAACACCTTGAACACTTGCTAAGCAATCGTTATATTGTCACACCCCTAAAACATCGCAGACACACTAATCAATTGAGCGCCGTAGCTGAGAATCACTCAATTTATTTGCTTCATCAATGTTTTTTAACCCGACAATTAAAAGATGAAACAAAAGAATGTTGCCGCTGCTCCACTGCATGGTCACCGAAATTACCAGGTTGTCCAAACACTTTATTTAAAGAACACCAGTCACATGTTTCTTAACAACGCTGATAATCCCAGGCAGCTCGTCTGCTGGATGACCCACAACCCATTCGGCTTGCCTCTGTCCTCGTTCCTGCACGGATGTACAATCGTGCAGCACTTCTGTGTTGCGCGACTAACCGTGCTAAATTGATTGGCCACCGGTAGTGCGCTGCATGCTGAAACACGCCGAAGTCTCACTACCATTTCCTGTTCTTTTTTCTTGTTCATATCTGTCTAAGCCTGCACAACCTGGCGGTATCTTAGCCCACGTGCGGTCTCTGACTGTACGGCACCTGGCCCGGATCAGGCTTGTGCTTTCATTCATTCATTCTGTCCTCGTTTAGGTCAGTGTCCTGAGCTACGTGCGCCCCACCGAGCAGAAACGGAACGTGAATCGCGAGTTTCACGACCGTTTCCCCACAGTTCAATTGACGTTGACCAAGTTGCGGAGCATCAAATCGGTTTTGGTGCAAATCGTGTTCCGGGTAAGTCCGCTTGTTGTGGTTTACCGTTTCTTTGTTGCGCCTTTTTTTAAAAATCGTCAAATCACTGCGTTGTGCCATTTATCGTTGATTATTCCAGCTTCGGGATTCGGCGTGAAGTCATTCATGCGTGGTCATTTTGTCTCGTAGAAATATCCGCTTTCTGATTCTATATCACCTAGTGAATCGTGAATCCCAACAGACCGTGTTTTGACCTATAGGTTGGGGGTTACGCGTTCGTTGTAACCGCCACACTTCACTTTTGTGCGGCTGGCTCCATGGGTGGATTAGTCGGATTTATTGATGTATCATCTTACACCAGCCAACGCGAGTCGAGCTGAGGTGAAGTCGTTGCATATCGTAATCTAGTCGCATTCCCACTCTCGAACACCAAAGACGTTAGGCAGTCCCGGGGGCATCTACGTCCTTATTTTCCCGCCATGTACGAGCGGGTTTATGTCGGGTGAGGCGTCCTCACCCATGACAAGTGAGATCTTGGTAATGTCCTTATCCGAACATTCCGGATGCATGCTGTGACATGTTGTAACCTTACGCTTCAATGTCCTTACCGCTTACTTCGCACACCTCTTTGTGTTCTCTATATAAACACTGGCTCTGTCCAGCTCTAGACCTGTGACCTGTGTCCTGAGTCTCGGCTTGGTCATTTCATAACCATCCTGTGTTGTTCTGTTCTCTGTCTCGGTGGGCTTGGTCTCTCGTATCATCTAGTTGATCACCTGTCTCAACTGTCTTTCGAACCCACTACATAGCAGTTTAGGGTCAGGCACGAGTTTGGTGAGCGCTGAGTTTGTCTTTCGGAGGATGTGGCCAAACCAGTACAATGTTCGCTTTTGGATGTGAACGGAAAGCGGAGGTATTCTGTTGCATCGCTCCTGCGCGGTGCCGTTAGAGACCCTGCCAATATATCCGACGCCCAAGATGATCTCAAGGCACCAATGGTCGAGCGCTTCTAAAGATCGTGCATCATGTCACCTCATGGGCCATGTGTGAGATCCATGAAACAATACAAGGCGGATCCCCGCTTTGTAAACACCTATTTCAGTCTTCAAGCTGATCCCAAGTAGCGTGCGAGATTTCAGTGATAAGAGTAAAGTGAAATTAGACCGTCGGAGACACTTCTGATGGCTGGATAGGATTACAATCCGAAAATTAAATGCGAAATACCGGAAGTTCTCCAGGAAACGGAGACGTGCTGGAAACGCGCAAAATGGTTGGAGAGTAGACGCACAAAGTACACGTTAATTTAAACGAAACGAAAAATGATTTGGACTCAAAAACAGTGCATAAGCTGTTTTATCGTGAAAACAAGAAATCTAATGTCAAAGGATGGAAGTTTGGCGGTTATACAAATGTTGTGGAAGACAGAAGTGGATGAGCAGCATCACTCAGCGGACCATTCTTGAAACAGTCGTAGTTCGCTAATCGGACCAAGTGATAGAAAATAGCGGGGACGGTCTCGGCTGAATAATGACGGTCGTAGTGCTGTGCCTGATTTGCAAAGCTTACGAGACGCAAGTTCAACGGTTTAGTATTGTTCTCAATATTATTGGTAGCACCGCACAGTTAGAGCTTGAAAACAACACGAAAAAGAAGCACTATCCTCAAAGGAAAATGTCATGATTGCAGAGTCTGGGTGACGGGATGATGCGTACACGGCAGGTGTCAGTCGCGCTCAGAGCACAACTGTACGGATCGTCAAGATGCGGTGAAGAAAGGATCTTCAATGAAAAAACAAAACAAAATAAAAGAACACGGGGTCCTAGAATCGCGTTAAGCTGTTCAGTGTCATGTTGGCTGACGACCTTGATCGAAGCACATGATCATGTCGTCGCTTGTTAAGAAACCTCGACCGACCAAATTTCGGTTGCATTTTCAGCACAGGAAACACGCGGAGCGCCAGTGACGATCTTCAAAAGGGATGAATTTATAACCCATGATAGGCTTGATGCACTTTTGGCAAACACTCTTTGGCGCACGACCAACCCTTAATTACACTTCATCTTCCGCTTGACCATTGGGTAACATACTGGATACGAGGTATTTGAAGGCTTGAACATACAGCCCTGTACGTTCAGTTGCTGGACGCCTAGTGTAACGGTTTTTAAAAATGCCTTGACTTTTGTAAGGTTTATTTCGAAACCGACTTTTACAGCAGAGCTACTAAAGTGGCGTAAAAGCCATCACAGCATTTCGGTATTTTCGCCCAAAACAACTACATCATCAGCGTGATCGAGAAACCATCCAACGTACAACAGTCGATGCTCAATTAATGTGAAATGTTGGGTTTGAACAGATTTCTCAAAAATGCACCTCACTCAACCTCTTGCGACTGCATCGTCACATTTCGCATCCTAGAGATTATTCTTAAGAAGGAGGCCCAAAGCTTTACAATAATGGTCATTTTCTTTGGAACCGTTCCATTTTGGCTACCTGCTAACTCCGATAGCGCATAAATTTGATTTCTTATACATGCGGCTTTTTTCTATTCATTCATTCGCAGCTTTCGTTTGACTTGTGGGTTGCTGCTCACGCACACGTGCTCTTCGAGAAGCTGATACTCAAGGTAGGCTTGTTCTACCATTTTCATATTTTGATTGCTATAAATGTTGTGTCTTTTTAATCAGATTAGTAAACTGAAACACATATGACGACTGTCCACACTAAACTGGATTATGTATAAAAGCTATCACTCACGACGGACAAATTGTAACATGATGAGACCTGTTCGTCATTTTTTTTAATTTTGTGGTGAAATCCGTCTTTGGTACCGTCTGGGACATAAGCCTTCAACCAGCTCTCTCCAGGCAGCACTATTCTCGGCGAGTCTCTCCTGGGGTCCCCTCATCTTTCCCATTTGCTTGGCGTCTGCATCCAGGTCTCGACGCCAGGTATTTATAGGCCGTCCTCTCTTCCTCTTCCCTTTCGGGTTCCAGGTGAAAATTGTCTAGTCACGTTTGATGCAGGTTTGTGGAGGGTGTGGCCAATTCATCGACAGCGTCTCTGAAAGATGTCTTTGTCAACAGACTGCTGCTTATCTTGTCGGGCCAGCGGATCTTTAGGATCTTGTTGAGGCAGGTGTTGATGAAGACCACTTTGACTAACGATGTTCTCAAAATGGTACATTCCTTGTGGGTAAAAAGCAAACGTTTTTAAACTCAACAGTATTACAGTATGATTCGCAATCACAATACTTCGGGATTATCAAACGGATCACACTTCCCCGTTTGCATGTTAACGCTCTATCAATAATGTACTAATGTACACTATTTCTACCGTGAATCAATATCTCGTTTTAAAGTATATCGCCATACGACTATATACGAAGCTGTTTCCCAAGTGCTGTAAGGTATAGTTCTAAACTATAAAGCAGTCAAGGACCTACATCTGCTTCAAACTACATTTAGGACAACATGAACTGCACTTTTGTTTACGACTTCTAAAAACATTGTTTGCATCACTAATGAGGTTCTACCTTCATGCCTGATGGTTGCGAAATTCAGCTAATTTGTATGCGTAGAAGCGTTTAATTAGCCATTCACACTTCTCCACGCACTGGTTTAATCTTGGAGTGATGTTTCGTGTTTGCTAGCGTTTGCATTCTCGTTTGCAACAGTTTTAAAACTTTCCCTCACTCTTATAGATCAACCCGGAGATGATATATTTTCAATATGTTTATATGTTTATATTTTCAATATGTTTACAAAGTAATGTTGATTGTTATGCTATTTAATTCGTGCGATCATCACTAATCTGATTCGCTTTTGTCTACCATGGAAACCTCTGGTACCAAGACCGGATTATACGTTTGGAAATACTACTTTCAAATTTCAAGTAGCAAGTGTTTTGAAAATTAATTATCCGATGATGAACCCTACTAAATTTGCAAATTTTGCTTCGATATGTGCGTTTATTTTTAGCGAGAACAAGGGTGTTGATGTAACTGGGTGTGCTCTTGATATAATTACAATCATCTCGGTCTCAATGTATTGTGGTGCTCGCATCCCCACCCCTTACATCGTGGTTCTTTGTAAGAATCCTATATAACAGTGTCATATCTCGGTCTCGTTTTTCAACCTTGCAATGCATAACAAAGCCATGATACCAGGTGCTCACAAATTTTCGCAATTTGGTGCAAATATGTATTTTTGAATAAAAGTTTCAATTATCACAGAACCTAATATTACTGTCTGCATCTGATGACGAAAGTTTTCACAATTGTGGATTGTAAGTACGAGGCATATGAGCACCAAATTACATTTCAGTCAATGTTAAGTGTTTCATCGCTTGAACTGGGACCATCCTGCAATTTAGTATTCGAACGACTCGATTCGTTGTACGATTCCTTCTAAAGACTGTTTGTCACTTTACGGCTGTTTCACCGCTAACCTTGTTCTCTCTACTCGATAAGTGCAAAACAGCCCGAAACCATTAACTAATTGTTATCCTGTGCGGATGCAAATAACGCGATACATTGCCTGGTTTGGCCCATATATTATGGCCGCGTACCACCACCACGTCTCAATATACGTCGCCAATGCAATCGTGAATGCGATTTCTCCCATTCAGCCACTGGATCATGTCCTGCAATATTTCTACGTAGTTGTCACGACAGGGCTCTAAAAATTGATTCACTTTCTGTATTTTTACAGTCTTCTTCATGCAGCTGCAAAGTTTCTAAACTGGACACCAAACATTGAAATTATTCTCTTAGGGAATGCAAATTAGTTAACATTTCATGCCCAGCGTCCATGTGATACCGCTTTTCTCACGGTGTTTACAATGGTTGTCCTTGGATGACGTAATGAACACTCTAGCACGTGATGTCTGCTATGTCCGAAGCGTTGATTTGACTATATCCGAGCAACACTTTCCCTTGGGTTAGTTTTTACTTCCTCGGTAGATGTCGCATATCTGGTGAAGCCGTTCAGATTGTATTACACTTCCCCAGCAGGTATGCGGCCATTTTGTTGTTCAGATGGTGTTCGCCAAGCTTGTGTAGTTGTTGTTGGACGTTTCGTCATCAAGCTAGATGACATCATCAGCAGAACTTCTTTCGAAGTGACTTCTAATTGGTATTCATTGGTTTTTATAAGGTTCGTCTGTCCGTTCGCCATCGCGCCCGTCGGTTGGTGGAATTCATGTGTTGCATTCTTGTATATCGAGTTTTCATTGGTCCATAGGTTGTAGCCAATTGAAGGTGCTGGTTGATCGATGTCGTTGTTGAGTGCCACGACTCGATGAATTCTCGCACTCGTCGGTTGTTTTCTTTGACTAAAATCTTTGCATTATCCAAATCGAATTGGTGTCCGAATTGATCAACATGTATTGAAATCAATGACCTTAGGTTGTGCCTTCGTACAACTAACCGATGTTCGTGTAGTCTTGTGCTTAGCTTGCGGTCGGTTTGTCCAATGTAGTTCTTCTCACACAATATTCGATTGTTCATCTTTTGCAACTTTGTCTTTTATATAATCTTGAAGTGATTGCGTAATGTTTATGCGGGTTTGTGCGCGACTTCTATTCCAAATGACCGAAGGATCCGAGCTGCTATTTCTGATATATTCTGCACATACGGAAGAGCGCGTCTAACTCTGTTTTAGTCATTGTTTGTAGAAGTTACAAATGGAAACGCGATTAGTCCTCAATTGACCTAGCATAATCCATCGCACTGGAGTTCTCGGTAATGCTGTGGATAAACATTAATTTATATTTTATTTATTAACATTAATTTATATTTTATTCATTTTTATTCATATTTGTCATCCACCATTTAGTATTCACATGCGAGCTAGCGTCAATTTATTCTGATGACAATGATTCATCGATTAGTCCCAAACATTTTCAAATACAATTCATAATATTACTATATCCACCTGATGACAACAAACACATAGGTACCGGTTGTGGGTTAGGTTTCCGCGCACAATGAATTCGTTTGTTTTTTGGATTAGTGCCATAATATTTCACAACGAGAGCAGGTTGTGCGGATGTCAATCATGCAACACATCTGTGCTGTGCAGCTAATACCGTGTTAAATTGATTTGCCGCCGGTAGTGAGCTGCATGTGAATACACGCTGGAGTCACACTGTCACTCCTATTTTCCTTTCCCATGTCTGTCTAGGCCTGGGCAACCTGACAGTGTCTCAGCTCATGGACGGTCTACGACTGTGCAGCACTTAGCCTGGATCAGGCTTGTGATTTCAAACATATCATACACACATACAACGAGAGCAGTAATTGTCATGTAAAGATATTAGCAACAAACTGTCCGACGTGTGTGGAGTTCTGTTACAATGATGCTTTCTGAAATATACCCGCGTATTACACACGTACCGTCAAATCCTTCGGTTTCATGATCCCTTCTCAAGCGGTTTCTTTCGTTCAGCTGTTTGTGAACAAGGCGAACCGTCGCTTATGCGCCTCAGCCGCGTTGCTAATCAGTGCAAAGTTGAACGACATCAAGGGATCCGATCTACACAACTTGATCCAGGTGAGCTTCTTTTACTCAAATCACTTAAACACGGGTAGCTTTCACTCACACTCACTGCGACCTAATGCGAGATGCTTTTAGCTTTAGAGTGTTATCGTTCAATGTTCAAAGCCACTTGCTTCTAATTTTTATTTAATGCCAGAGTCTGTACAGCTAATGCCGTTGTAAATTGATTTCCACCGGGAGTGAGCTGTAATCTCGCTGTCATTACTATTTTCATTCTTATATCTACATACTTAACAGTGTCTTAGCCCACGTGCAGTTTATGTCTCCACGGCACTTCGCTTGGATCAGACTTTTAACTTCATGCATACAAATCAGTTGTATATTAAGTTCGAAACATACGGCGGGTTTGGTGATTATTGTCACTCATCAGTCATGCGTATCCATGACTTTGTATTAAATCCAGTTTTTTGCAAAGTCGAGGATTAAATCTCGTTTGAAACTTGAAATCCAGTTTGACCTGGGGACTAAGCTACGTCCCGCAATAAGTGCAGTGCAGCATCGGTGACTGTTTGGAATATCTTGCAATATTCGAACGACACCATGTTGGTTAATTTTTAATTAAGTCAAAAAAGTAAAAACAAGTAGCATATGAAGATCGAAAGGCAGGCCGGAAGCATACTCTAGCTTGTGTTTTTCTTACAGAAAACCCAGTAAGGGAGTATTTTTCACTTGTTTCTCACAAGCGGATTCGCTACATTTCTACCAAGGTCATCGCCCCTGCTCGAATCGATAACGAGACCATCACCACCATTATCCATCCACTACCCCTCAATATTCTGCTGCTATAATTTTGTGCTCTGATAATTAAACTTTATATTAAAGTACGTCAACCAAGTTCCATGCTTGTTGATTTAGATATCATTATGCTGCGTTTTACAATTTGCCCGAGAAAGTTTTATTCTACGTCTGCTACGATGCGTAAGCCACATCGTTTCGCTCTTACAGGAATTAGAATCCAACTTCCGTATTTCCCGCCGCGATTTGCTCGTAGCCGAAGTGGAGGTAAGCCTCGGTCTGGAATTCTGCCTGATCCCAACCGAAGCCGAGTGCGTTCCACACTATTTTCGAATACACAAACAGCTTGATCTCACCCCTCCGTACCCGATTTCTTGCTGCGTCGGACAAACCGGGTCGATCCAATCGCTGTGTAACGAAATCGTCTAAATTGTGATCCCGATCTCGCTATCGACACACTTTTTCCTTTACCCACGCCACACCTACTAGCAGTGCACCTGTAATACGCTTTTCGAGCAATTATTTTGTACAGTTTTCATTTTGCTAACACGCCAATCATTTAGAGCCATCGCGGTGTTTTATAAAACAGACATACCAAGCAATTTCACGGTGATATTCAGGAATTTTGCTCTGTCCACACGGATTCAAGGATTTATGGTTAAAAAAGTTAATACTTTACAACACCAGGATTACGGTATAAATGAAAACATGAACAATGCAATAGTATGAAAGCAATAGAAATGATCAAAAGTAAGGCTCACGAATGATGTTCGTTTGCAAGTGCAAGTCCAATGTCGTTTTAAATAAGGCCAAGCAAGGAGAATCCACCACGGGAACTTGGAACGTAAAGGGATAAGGTATGTCCTCGCGTCACTTACCCGTCACACAAATCAATTAAGTGCTTTAGTGGATATCCTTTAGTAGCCACAATGCTATAGAAACTATTGTTGTAGCGGAGCGGGGTAGAGAAGTCGGAAATGATTGCGTCGTGTCATTCAAGGTCAACGCGTGGCAGATGGCGAACATCTGACCAATTATCACATTTCCGTTTCATCGGTTCACCATTAACCGCGTTACCCTCCATGATGCACACACACCGCTTGTATCTCGACTTATCCATGAGGTCAATCTATCCAACGCTAATCGCGTTCACCCACGAATCCCACAACACAACAGAAGCTGATTGGTCGAAGGCGTTTGTTACGCACAAGACAAATAACAAAGGA
>JACCGJ010022448.1:22460-50870 GCA_013407085.1 Atriophallophorus winterbourni
TGAACGCGAAATATTACGAGTTCGCAATTGTCGTCGTCGGTATTTTCGGCGCGTCCTGCTCTTGTGTTTGGCCGGAGGATGGAGTTTTGCATATCACTCGAAAGCACGTGATTAACGCTCATCGCTAATGCACTTCGCACGTCCACATTATGAATTTCATCAGCATTGAATGAGTATCGCGTATCGATTATTCACTTCCATAAAATTACTTAGAAAATCGGCCTGAATGGGAAAGGGTGGAAGGGGACTTAACAAGAAGAATCAAGTGCTTATATCGTGGGCTGAAGCACCTATAACTCAGATTCCTGCACCCGTGTAATTTCTGTTCTTGAGCATTATGATGATACTTGCGTGCTTATATGAAATCACAAGCTCCGATCCGAGCAAAGTACGGCACAGTCTAAGACTGCACGTGGGCTAAGATACTATCAGGTTGCCCAGGCCTAGACAGATAGTCATGTACTACATGTGGGTTGAGATACTGTCAAGTTACCCAACCAAAAAATGAATGTTCATTGGAAGACGAAGAATGAGTGATACATCAGTACATATCAGGTAGAAAACAGAAGAGTTCCACGAACAATCCCACATTAGTTAGCGTATAGGCTAAGACATATTCCAAACCCGATTGCAAACGTGGTCCTAAGCATATCAATGCTTTCCCATTCAACACGTATGCGTATTACTTTGCCACAATTTCTTGGCAGTTGAGCACCGATGGGTCCTACCGATGACATTTCACGACGAATAAGACGACGCGAATGTGGAAATCACATGCCGTAAGGAGACCTTTCGTATTTCACACCTAATCTCCAAGGAATCCCAGGAAATTCTTTCAGCACATCAGACTTATACGATTAGTCATTTGTACACCCCAAACACCGAAGCTGAAATCCCATAACACCCGGAGCCAGAACATGTGCCAGACTATTTGGGAATGAGCATTAGCAGATAATCAAAGGTACGTGATTAAACGGTCGACAAATGACGACCTCATGAAACGCGAGCAATCTTTCACAGATAAGTTGGTCAGCCTGTGGGACGTTTCGTTCAGATCGACAAGCATGCATCAGTGATAAACGTCTCGTATTGCTCACGTCAGTAGTTTGAGGTTAGGATTTAAGTCGCAGAAAGTGTTATGGACCACCGTTTGATCACTAATAATGAGAATATTCAACGAAGGGTGTCAACAGGATGATCGACAGCATTTGCGGGATTGTTTATTGATCGCACAAAGTGACATGCAAGTTAATAGAAGCATGATGGGAGACGATGCGTCGTAGCGCGCATGCTCTCGAGTTCTCCTAGATGATAAAAAACGGCTATAAAATCGGGTGAAATCGAACCACGACTTGATGATTGTTAAAAAGTTAGATTAACGGTTTCTTTAGAAGCGAATTACTATGTCTGAACTCGTCGACTTTGCAATCGTTACCTCAGTTGTACGAAGGGCCAGAGATAGCATATTGTATATGCTTTACGAGCCTAAGATCCATGATTGAAAAAAGATATTTAGCTATTGGAAACTCCGCAGCACAGAGCGACAAAGCTCGTATTTGGTCTTCCTAATTATTCATATGAAACGCAACTCAGAAGATCAAAACTGCATTCAGCCCAATATAGACGACAACGAGAAGCACTAATCTTCATTTATACCATGCTTAATCAAATAAACTATCCTTGCACAAATTTTTTACGTATTTCCCATAACACACATCTGCATGGTCACTCATCAAAACTCTACCAGCAGCTCAGCAGTTTGAACTGCGCAAATACGCTTTTTATCTGCGTGGAACAGTTTTCCTACTCATGCGGTAAAATCTGAAACCATTGACGTTTTTAAAATGTCACTATATGCCCATATGTTTAAAAGTATGTTTTTACCTTTGATAACAATCCTTTTATAATTTTTTTATCATCCGAACCTATGATTTTGTCGTTTTGTGAAGCAAAGCTTTTTTACCTTTAAATGATCTGTGAATATGAATCTGATTTTGTTTGTGCGTTGGGTTGTTTCGCTGTGATCCATCGATTTATACTGCGGAGTGTACCCTAGGCACCAACAAAGCCAATTATACCAGGATGCTTAAAGGTTAGAGGTCAAACTAGCCACTGGCTTTGGGTAACGTGTTTTTATCGACAATCCTAATTGTTCTCCTGTTTACGGATGTGCGACCCGATTGTATCTCACCACACAGACAAAATCCAACTATGTATTGTATCGGTAAGTACCTACCCTTAAAATCATTGCCCAACCCCTCCCTTCAAGATATTCTGTACCCAAAGCGCTTTCTCGGAAACCGTTTACCTCCGTGCACGGAGACACCGTGAATGTACGAATCCTGCGACACCAATTCCAGCAAACTGCTTAAGCGCTCTGCTTAGATTCGATGTCAATCTCGCTTGCCGCAGATAAGATTATACGATGCACCGAATATAAATGAACTGACTGCACCAAGCAATTACACTAGATACCTCTTTGCTGCTCAGGTGATTCCATTGTTTCTTACTTCAATGTTAAACTCACATACGAGAACGCTCTTTTGGATTTGCTTCCTGTCAGTAGTCCGAGTAGCGACGTCTGCCAGTGGAACCTCCCGAACACAGACTAAATCATGACTGTTCGTAGTACCGTGTTATGCACCGACTAACTCTAACACCGACAAAAAAGATGTCTTCTACAATGAACGCGGCACGCTTTTGCCGCGCGAAAGGATTTCAGATATTATTATTATTAGGTACTGAGATATGGATTCAATTAGATTGTCTAATTGTGTATGAAATATAACTCGGCAGAGCATTCAGTCTGGATGCTCAGCGTACAGACAATGCAGAACGGTTTATGCATCTTAGTTAACAAATTATTAGTAGCACTACATTATGACTTAGCTAGCGACTGGGTGTAATACGGCCTCCACCTAATGCCGATAATATGTTGCCACAAATCGCCCCGAGTCCTACATGGAGGGAAAACATAGTGGGCTGCCTTCTAGAATATTCGTATAAATGCTGACGGGGTACTCATTGATTAGAGATTCACATTAAAATTGTCTAGTCCAAATGCCGTCATATCTAACCGAATTTCTATTGATCAACTCACAAAAAAGCTTATTGCCGCGGTAAACGAATGCTCTTATTGACGTGAAATAAAGCATCGAGCAGAAATGGGATGCGATACCTACTGTTTTATACATCATGCTGCAGTGTAGTCGTGACAGTACTTTCTTGGAACAAAAACTAATGTTCACCCCGGTTCGCAATAGAATGCCACCGACAACCTTAAGCACTTATCATTCTTATTGAACAGGTTAAGTTATCTCTTTCATCAGGTACGTAAGAGAGAATATATTTCCTAGTTTTGGGGAGAAACTATAATGATACACATTGACAATAAAAATGCCAACTTCTTACTCTAGTTAGCCCAACGCAACTACCCGGCTTCTTGGTTGATTATGTGTTCGACTGGATTCCGTTCAGGCCGATCGTGTATAATAATAGCCTGTCCGCCAACTTTCTTATGGTGAGTAGTGTCAAACCAGGGAGAACAGTTTCACCAATTTTATAACTGACATTACAATTGAAGCATTCAATGTAGAAATACCGGCACTCGCATTTAAATAGATTGTGGCGAGAAGCTATCTGACTTGGACTCTGCTAAAGATGTAGGTTTCTCCGCAATAATTCTTATAGGGATGTTCAAGCTACTTTGGCCAGATTAAATACTCTTGTACCATCTTCTGGAAATTGCAGTTCCGTTACAGCATATGAACCTGGTAGAAATTGCACGAAGTCACGACAGTGAGAAATTTACTACTGTAGACTGCGTCACCTATTTGGGCAGTTGTATTAATAATGCGCGTTTAAATAACGAGATTCCGGCAACAGCACCGATTCGTCACTTGGGTTCAATCCTTAACTATCAGTCTCCAGGATGCACACACTCATTAGTTTGATTTCATGGGTTCAGGCTTATATTGCAATACATTTCTAAATTATTTGAATTCGAAGATTGACGACAACTCGATTTTTATGCAACCATAACTACCAGTTTTTTTATCCGGAGTATAATTAAAAAATGGTTAACTATAAAGAGAGAGAGTCTTGGGTGGCTCTTACGAATTTTGGTACGGAAGCAACTTGGAAGCGATTCTGTAAGACACGGAATCACGTCACGACTCTTGTAACTGAAGATCGCATGCAGTTCCTATGGAACTTGCCTAAGAGAATTGAAAAGAATCCTAAGCTTCTCTACAAGATAGAAATGCGCGATCAAGAATCAACCCATCCGATTCTCTATACAAACCCCTAATTGATTGACTCACTGCCCAAGATACCTCCGATGCTTTAGAAACGTCTTACTCACGTCTTCAATCCTAAGCGTTGTATCCCATATCAAGTTTTACCAAATTCGCCTCGTTTGGAATTATTACGTGAAATGACTGTCAATGAATATATGGTTGGGCGGGAAATTTGTCAACTAAACGAAAAGAAGTCCCCTGGCGCAGACAGAATTACCCCCCTATACTTCACAGGTGTCGAATTGCTTTGACTGCTCCTCTCACGTGCTTATTCAATCTCAGCCTACATGAAGGAAAAATACCACCGCACTGGAACACAGGGATGATAACTCCTATTTATAAAGGTGGTAGCCGTTCCGACACAGCAAACGCTACTTCCGGTGATCTCAAAATTAATGGAACGCATTGTGACTGCACGCATATGAAAACGTTTTGAAAACCAAAATATTTTGACTGCAGCACAACACGGTTTTCGAAGTAATCGTCGCTGTTTATCTAATCTTCTTACAACATTCGAGGATTGGACGAAGGTGAGACTGTACATGCTTGCTACATTGACATTTCCAAAGCTTTCGATAGAGTCAACTATGAAATTTTAATAGAAAAGCTTATGGAATAACGGGAAAGTTGCTGAATTGGATAAGGGACTATCTTACTGATAGACGCGTGCAAGATCGCGTTGGCAGCACCTTCTCAGGGTTGTATGGCAATTAAGCATTCGGTATCTCTTACCAGTGTAACGCTGCCCATAATGCTGATGATCGTGTGCCATAAAATGACTCTATATACTCTATGTGCATCAGCAATCGAGACGTCGAATGCGCAAGTACCAAACGCTACAATCACACAGGGATGTAAAACCTCAACGCTTTGGTTTTTTACATTGTATTTTCGCGCGGGGGAATATTGCGTTACATACGAATTGGATAAGATTTACATGTTCTTCTTTACATTGAGCATCCGATGAAAAGTGCGATCGCGATGCTGGGAAAGTGAGAAGCGGCGATTAAGTGTTCACGTTGGCATCATCATCATCACGTCGTGTGGTTGCCGATGGCGTCTGTACCAAACGAACAATTTCCGAGTACGAAGGTGGACTTTCTGACGAATGAACACCGAGAACTTGTGCTTCGTTCTCTACATTCGGTGGACGTTGTGGTGGTGAAGGAACCGAGGATTTGACCACGCTCGAATACGAAGGTGGAGGTATATCGGCAGAAATAGAATCGTGGCTGAAAGCTGGAGAAGAGAGAAAAATGATGAATAAACCGAAAACAAAAGGTAGTAAACACCAAACACCTATGTATTGTGATGCTCACATCCCCATCCCTTACACACCACTACCGGTTTCTGGCTGTTTGCCGTCATCCAGTGGAGACAGTAAGATCAGGTAGAGTGAGCCTTGAAACAGTGGAAACACCTCATTTTACGACAATATGGATTACCGCGTAAACTGAAATTGAATGTCCAGACTAGATTCACTCGATGTGGTTACCGAAACATTTCGATTCGTAAGCTAGGTAAAAATCTACAAGTATAACTGAAAAATTGAACACAAGTTTTGATTCAAGCAGTGCGCTAATCTATGTTAAATCGAAGTATTCTTTTTTGTTTGAAGTCAGATCTTGCATATATAAGTAGTATATGACGCTCGAAAAGCAGGGCGTGGTTGTTGCGCCTCACCAGTTTGCGTATTCGTGATATTCAAACGCCGAATCCATTTATTTGCGTATTTGAGGATGAATCCTCATTTGAAATTTAGTTTCATGTGGACACTAAGCTAAGTGGGTGACTGTTTGGGATATTTTTACAACATTCAAATTAGATCACGATGGTTAACTTTTGTTTGAGGTCAGATTTTATTAATAAGTAGTATATGACATCCAGCGCAAAGATGATAAGCTTTGCGGGTGGTTACAACCTCCAGAACAATACCCTCGACTCAGTTTGTGCGACGATATTTTTCACGGAAAGCGCACAACGGTCAAAAGTATGTATGTATAAAAGCACAAGCCTGATCCAGGCAGTGCCGCACAGCTAGAGACTGCACGTGGACTAAGATACTGTCAGGTTGCCCAGGCCTAGACAGATACGAGGAAGAAAAAAGAACGGAAATGGTAGTGAGACTCCAGCGTGTTTCAGCATGCAGCTCACTACCTCTGGCCAATCAATTTAACACAGTGTTAGCCGCACAGCCCAAAGTACTGTACTGTTCGGTCAAAAGAGCCCCGAGCGAGATAGGATACACATATTGACCCGTTAATTTCAGCAAAACCTAATTCAAAATATCACTAAATGTTCAATGCATCCACATTTTTTTAATAATAGGGTAGACTAATCTAGAAACTGATGCGAGTATGCTGGGGAACTGTCGTTATTTTCCTCAAAACCCTTTTTTGCAATAGTAAACTCTGCTTGGGCCTCCTAAATTTTATACATAAAAACGACTTTTTAAACCCCGCAGATTTTAAAGCTATAGATTTCAATTCTTAGTGACTAATTTTCCGCCATCTATCCAAGATTGTCCGACTGTATATGTTCCAATATGTTACCCAAGCGAAAGATGAAATGAAGTAGATGGTTGATAGTGCGCATAATGTGTTTTTACAAGCATGGACACAGACATGCTATAAGTCTCGAGACTGAAATACGTGTTTACCAAATAGCGATCCGCCCTGTATGTATGGTATGAAAGCACAAGCCTGATCCAGGCAAAGTGCCGCACAGTCAGAGACTGGACGTGGGCTAAGATACTGTCAGGTTGCCCAGGCTTAGACAGATATGAGGAAGAAAAAAGAACAGGAAATAGTAGTGAAACTCCAGCCTGTTTCAGCACGCAGCTCACTACCTCTGGCCAATTAATTTAGCCATGTGAGGTGACGACCAAGAGTTACAGACAGCCGAGCGATCGGGTTATTTGCACAGTTCAACGGTATAGTGAACAACCACCAAATCGGGTCAAGCAACCGGTGAAAAATCAATACTTCAGTCCACACATATCGATACCTGCATTATTTTGTGGTGTGATTTCATGTTATAGTGTTCGTTAGTTTTTTTTAAAAAACTTTACAACACGAAACACTGTTTCTCGTGATGAACAGATAACCTCCGTTGTGCGTAACTCAATGAACTAATCGAAATATCACCGTAACGACATGTGAACCAAAAACTTACTCGGATTACTATTAGCTAGTGCGTCAGCATCCCCATCGGCATCTTCTGTGTCCGAGCACTCTCGCATTCGAGAACGCGTCAAATCACCCGGGAGCACATTGCGATTGTCCAAATAAGGACCCCGAGCACGTGTGCGCACAATCAGTGTCCGGCGTAGATACGCCCGTCGAGCCATCAGTCGTAGCCACATGAGTAGACAAACGGACGCCAACAAAATTGTCACAATCTTGATGCTCAAATGTAGCCCGGAACATCGACCACACAAACACGAGGGCATGAGCAGAGAACTGGGAAAAAAGGAATGCCAACACTTCGTGGAAGTTGTTTTCAACGCTTGGCATACGGCAGAGGGTTATCATAGTAAATGATCTAGATTTGGCAAAAATGGTCAATTTTCAAACCGGCTTATTCATTCGTGATACAATTTTATTCTAAACGGAATAGAAACGGGTGAAGTTAAGATTGATCGATACGTAGTTTGTGCACATTTATCTCTAGCTGAAGCGGCAAGGTGAAAGGACAGTATAAGTAAAATAACCGAAATAGAATCACAAACGTGCCACACATTGTGACACTACACATGAGCTCAAAGGCCCCGAAATGGAACGGTGGCGTGCATTGGTTTACTCCAAGCGTTTTCGTTTCTGGACAAGCACACACAGATGTGTAATCGTGCAGTACTTCTGTGCTGTGTGGCTAACACCGTGCTAAATTGATTGGCCACGGGTAGTGGGCTGCATGCTGAAACACGCTGGAGTCTCACTATCATCTTCATTCTCGATTTCTCATATCTGTCTAGGCCTGGGCAACCTGATAGTAATATCGCCCACGTGCAGTCTCTGACTGTGCAGCACTTTGCCTGGATCAGGCTCGTGCTTTCATACCATCATACCATACACTCATGAAACCCAAACGCAGAAAGTATGGATGTTTCTTTGGAACTTTGAGCATGACTCATAGCATATTTTCTCTTTCTCTACTCTTACGATTTAAGCGTTTTTCTTATTATACAAGCTCTTTACTATCGTAAAGTTGTTGAAATCCTGACACAGAATCTTGGTCAGAACAAGAGTGTCAGTACGAACAGGGTACCGGAGCGATATCAGACTTATACACCTTGTTGACCACATTCACACCAGCCTTTGTTATCTCAACCGCATCAGCGTGAAATC
Organism: Atriophallophorus winterbourni; assembly: GCA_013407085.1. Taxonomy (NCBI): domain Eukaryota; kingdom Metazoa; phylum Platyhelminthes; class Trematoda; order Plagiorchiida; family Microphallidae; genus Atriophallophorus; species Atriophallophorus winterbourni. The sequence continues at coordinate 31,105 of JACCGJ010022448.1, forward strand.
GTTCAATGAATGGTGTTATTCGCACCTCATCACGTTTACGTTATCAAGCTCAACGCTATGACCGGTGTCCAGTAGTTAATCCACTAGGGTTGAATCTTTGATCAGTGATTGGTATTCACTGGAATCGCGTGGCTGCTTCCCGATTCGCTTTTTGTTTTCGGTTCTGTCATCATCACAGGCAGCATTTCACCGGTAGCATGTACCGAATGCTTAACTGCCACAAAACCATGAAAAAGTAAAATCCTAAAAGATGGGGAAGGGTGGGAATTAAATAGTAACGGATTCTACAAACTAGGAAGAGGTGCCTACACCTCGAATGGAACATGCATTCAAACAAGTTTCGCGAACGAGTAGAGCGACATCAACATGACAGCTTCCTTGCGGCTTCCACTGTCATGCATCATAATAAGCTTTTCTCGTCACTCCGCTTGACAACATACAAGGTTAAGCAAACACTCCAAGAAGATGCGGGTAAACATTAACGTGCGTGACCTCTAGTGTGTGCATGGATTACGTAAACAGGCTAATCGGTCAGCGGTTGTCAATCACATCTACACAGAACCAAAACAACAGAATGTAGGAGGATGCATTAATTGATCTTAATCTCGTCTCTCTATCTTTACAACATCAGTGCCCACAATCGCTTTTGTAGTTCTTAACCAACGTAGGATTGGTGGATCTCTGTTGTCCTTGACCAATTGTTCTGAGACGAAGCTGAGTGCTAAAGACAGCATGCTACCGCAAATGCTTTTTAACCGATTCACCATAAACTTTATTTTTCAAGCATGTGGTTCTTTGATCGGTCACAAACGTTTTAAATTCTTACAGACAATATACACTTACTAATCCTACCTGCCGATAGCGCTTTATGTAGTCAAGACAACCTCAGCCTATACTAGAACCTTTTAAAAGCCATCTTTCAGTTGAAGAGTTGAGGATTAGGTTCCTTTGATTCCCATGCAAATTTGGTTGTCCAAATTCCCACACTGGACTACTTTACTAGTCAGGCACACTTCGTCATATTTAAGGTAAGTTATTGCGAACACATGAGACGTTTTCAGATTTCGCATGTTTAAAAAAGTTTTTGTCTCGATAAAATCCGTGTTTGCATGCATTTTTCTCACATACCCTACGACCGGACTCGTGTTGTTTGCGCTCAGCAGGTCGGGACAGTACGATCAGGATCCGCACGCTTTTAAACATGATGATGATCATGAGCAAAATACTCATTTGCTTGCATTTCCATCAAGCACATACAACAACCGTTTTCCTGCTGTTGCACTCATCAGGTAGGGGCAGTCCGCATGCGCTTGCAATAGTTGAAGAACAGTAAACAAGTTGCGATTGTGAGCCATTGTTGGATAAGGTTTTATCTCATTTTTGTATCCGATGACCTTTTGGTATTTACAATATCTGTTGTATGGTTTGTCCAGTAAGCATGAAAAACGTTACGGAGAAACCTAGTGAATATACAACTAATCAAATTCAATCGATATCAAACATTAAAACGCTTGATCGTAGCCCATCTGAATGACCTGGGCTAGCGAGTCAAACCCATTGATATGACATGCCACAAAGTCTCACAGAGTATTTAGAGGACAACTGAGACGATAGCGATCAAAATGTGAAAGCCAAGGACAATCAACACTTGCGCTTTTATTACCTTGAACAACAGTAGCAGCATGCCAAGTAATCTCTCACGTGATATTGTGTTCCTATTTGGTATTTGTTATCGATCAGATCTATTTAGAATTCTTTCATTCATGAAAGCAGAATATCGGGAAAGGGCAATCCTGTGATATGAGTACAAGTTTTTTTCTCACGAAAAGGAGAAATTTTAGTCCAATGATTAATTGTTCATGCAGTTAAAAATGACAGTGGTTAGTAAGAAAGGGAAGCTGCAACATCGAGAGAATAAAAATTTCAGAAACGTGAAGACAGTAAAGAACTGATAAGTGTGAACTATATTCAAGTGAAACACTAGTTTGCTTAAACCAGACGACGTATGAAATCGAAAGCCTGGACCTAGACAAAGTGCAGCACAATCATAGACTGCATATGGTGTAGGATACTGTAAGGTTGCCCATGCACGGATGTGATGTGCTGTGCGGCCAACACCGTGCTAAATTGATTGGACAGAGGTAGTGAACTGCATGTTGAAACACGCCGGAGTCTAACTACTATTTCTTTTCTCATATCTGTCTAGGCCTGGGCAACCGGACAGTATCTTAGATCACGTGCAGTCTCTGACTGTACGGCACTCTACCTGGATCAGGTTTGTGTTTCATTTATACATACAGGTTGCCCAAGCCTAGTTAGATATAGGAAGGGGAAAAGGCAGTTACATACCAGCTTGTATTCCTATGCAGCACACTACCACGGGTAAATAAGCTTAGCACGATTTTAGCTGTGCAGCATAGAAGCACTGTATAATGACACCCATGTCAGACAACGGATGATATTGAGTCGTCGGTAGCATGAAATATTCATCTGGAAGAACAAATCAGCGAGCAGAAACGAGTGTCTTACAACTCGTAAATCATCATATGCACAAACGGCCTTTGCTTCGATAAGCTTGGGTCGACTAGATTTATTCGGAGCAGCAGTATAGGCCCTAACATAGCCACAGCTTGTTATTACTCGGATGAGGTTCAAAATAATCTGATAACGATATTTCTCAGGTATGAAGGCTTCTGTATTCAAATACCAAATATCACAAATTCAAGTGGAATATTTAGGCGGTTGTTCACCTTGCCAAAGAAGGTTGTCCATTAAAGTATATGGGAATACTCCAAGCATATGTATATCAATTAAATTGGAGACGTTGTAGCCTATCATGTCAAGAGTGCTAGCGTAGACGAAAGTGATGTAAATATTACCATTTGGTAAAAGCGAACAATATCCCTTTCAACTTTTTACATCAAAGTTCTATAATTCATACGTCAAAGAAATCAAAAATAGATCTGAGCAATAGCAAACGAACAGAATGTCAAATAACGTGTTGCTCACATACCCCGCACTTAGTTATACTGGTTCACTATGTATACACGTATAGATTTGGATAGATTAGTTTGATGTCTATCGGTCAATGTATCTCGCTCTACAGAAGCAGATGAATTAGCAAATGCACATTGAGTTCGCTTGACCGTGATAATGGATTTATTGGTGAAGGGCATTCACATTTCACGGAGGTGTTTAAGCTAGCGGATCATGAAGTCGCTAAAGGTGTCATCCATAAAAACAAAGTTTAAAGATATCCACCTTTTTCTCTAAGCGGGGCCTTCAAATCGGCCGTGCATAAAATTAATTTCTCCGCAGCTGTGGGCAAAATGCATCATTTTTTCGTATCAACTGAGGTCAATTTTCGACGCGCAATTTTGATCGAATTACAAGATACCGGGAATTGTTGTGACACTTTTGTCTCAAAACGTTTGGTTACACCATTTGTTAATAGACTGGATCACATGTGGAAATTATCAATCAAGACGGAAAAGAAACATCGTTCAGTCGACAAATTGATATCGGGACCTGTCGGTCAATTTGCTTTAAATTATTTGGTGAAATTTTTGTAACTGCTGAAAATTCGTTTATATGAATAAAGCCAATTTCTTCTTCTTCTTCGTCTTACACTTTGTCCGATAGAAAAACCTGACACGGAGATCAGATCGGTTGGATGACCACAATAGATGTTGCTAGCTCCTTCAGGACTGGTCTGGGATTTAACGCTACTCAAATTTACCAGTCCATAAATGCTTAATCACGATCGGTCAACCGGTGGATTTTAGCCCAGGCTAAGGCGTGGAACTCCGCCAAGGACGGTCCCAAGCCCGTCTTAGAAAGGAGGAGGGTTGGGCTTAGGGCTAGCAACCCTATCCCGTAAAACCTACATTGCTACGGAAACGATGACAACAGATCCGTGTTTCGGTCATGTCTGCAGGATGGATCCCAGTTCGCATACGAAGGTAGCCATGCACTGGCATCCGCAAGGTAAACGAAAAAAGGGACGGCCCAAGGAAACGTGGCGCAGAACGTTGGAACGCGAACTACATGCACAAGGATTCACGGTGCAGACGGCAACGGAAGCAGCGACAGACCGGAACCACTGGCGTGAAGTTGTCTTCGCCTAATGTGCCACCCGGTACGGAGAGGACTGAGTGAGTTACTGCACGGATGTGCAATCGTACAGTACTTATGTGCTGTGCGGCTAACAACGTGCTAAATCGATTGGCAAACGGTAGTGAGCTGCATGCTGAAACACGCTGGAGTCTCACTAAAATTTCTATTTTTATTTCCCCTCATATCTGTCTAGGCCTGGGCAACCAGACAGTATCTTAGCCCACGTGCAGTCTCTGACTGTGCGGCACTTTGCCTGGATCAGGCTTGTGCTTCAAACATTCACATACATACATACATACGGTTTGACTCGAGGTGTAGGCACCTCAACCCAATGTGCCTGTGCCTAATCTTATGAAGGTTGAGTAGTTGTATGGCAGTTAAGCACTATATTTCTTGGAATTTTTTTACTATGTCATACTTGTAATGCAGTTAAGCACTTGGTACTTGTAACCGGTGTGATCCTGTCAATGATGATGATGATGATGATGAAGTTTGAAGTAAAAATGTGGAGGCTCACACAGGCATTTTATGAGTAACATGAGTCTTGGGGGAAGATACTGATTGTACCCCAACCCTCACATCCCACGTAATTACAGGAAGTTAACAAATAATCCGGCCTAAATAAGAAATGCGGAACACGAAAATACGCAGCACTGGTTTCGTGAGAGATATGGATTTCACATGTAGCAGTAGAAGAAACCGGGAGAAAGTAAACACTCACTTGTGATTCCGCCACAAATATGAAAACATCATTCCCGGGACAAGAACCAAGAGCCCAACGGGAACGAAGCTCCGTGGCAAACTTTTGTCCCGAACCAAACTGCCGTACAAACCTTAGAAAAAAGCAACAATGATTAGATTGAGGAAAGTGTCATTAGACAAAAGACTAAAGAGCGATTGCGAACTTACGGTGGCAAAGTGTTCAACAGCAATACACCGATTACCAAGCGATTGGAATTGTCGTCATTGTTATTATTCACAGCACACGGAGCGTTGCAAAAGCAAATGGTGGTCGGCACGAAGGAATGCAAAGACGAAAGCAGCATATTCCCTGGAACACAAATAAAAACGGGGAGGAACAAATTAGAAAAGTCAAATTCAACATGAGGCAGGATCCGGAAAGAGCACAAAGCAACACGAAGCAGGATAAGCAGATAAGCAAGAACATGGAAGCAATATAATTGATTCATGTCTGCTCAATTTTCCCGTATAATATTCATTAATGATTTTAGGAATACATAGAAAATTACCATAACCAAACCATGCGAGAATTCAAATTGTGGAGAATACCCCTGCCATACGCATCTAAAGTGATGACACAGACAAATGATCAGAACGTATATCGTGTTTCTAAACGCTGTTGAAACGGAGGTCTAGACGCTCGTTTATATTTATACCAAGCGGACACCGGGTAATAAATTTGATAATTCTAATTTCAAACTGATTTATATCTTCCACTGTCGCTCTCGCTTCCCACGATGGAAGAATTAATACACACTGTGTCTAACCGATTGATAGAAACGTTGAAGCATGTAATCTGAAAATCGATAGTGCCCGGTTCGATCACTCACTGCCACTTTTTGAGTGAAGTAATGTGTCAAAGCGATACACTCCTTTAAAGCTACGTGTGTGGGTTCTTTGTGAAGACTGAATCCTGGGAAAAGAATCTGTTCGGCCGATTGCTCAGTTAAAGAATTCACATCAAATAATTGTAACTTATTATAGTAGGAAGGACTGAAAGGTTTCGTGTAATCATCATCATCACCGCCAGAGACAGCGTCACACGTGTAGCGCGTACTGGATGTTCAACTGACATACAATTATGGAAACATCTCAAAGATAGGGAAGGGCGGGACCTAAACAGTTATGAAATCTGTAGAAGAGTACGCATAAACAAAACTGAGATGAGGTGAACATGCATGCATTCAATCAAGTTTAGTGAACGAGTAGAGCGACATCAGCACGACAGCTTCCTTGCGGCTTTTACTGCTATGCAGCACAACAAGCTTTCCACGTCAGTCAATTTGACAGCAAACAACATTAAGCGAACACTCCAAGAAGATGCTTACTGTTAGACCGTCACTAGACACGGTTTTGAGACCTGTCGTGAAGTGTAACTAGCCTGAGCGATATCTGATCGCAAGGAACCCAGCCCGGAAGACATGCTGCGCCGATTTTGAAACGGTTTCTAGTTAGTGTCTGTAAAATCACACATAATGTGAATATTAACATTAACGGAAAATGGACACGAAACCTACGTGATTTGTTGTCCAAAATGCCCTCTGGATCACACAACAGTTCCAGCTGACCGGTTGGCTTTTTGCACTCATTTAAAAGTTCATCCAAGCTGGAAAATGTTGTTGAATTCGCGGAAGCATCGACGATTGATAAAATATGCACGAGAAAGATAAAATATATCAACGGTTGCATTCGTATGGACGGACTGAGAGACGATTTACGCACCACTGTCAAACATACCGAGAGCCTGAAATATTAGAGAACATTTTTAAACAAAACAAAAGAGATATTCTATCAGACTGAAACCAATACATATATGAATAGCGGAAGCGATATTACATAAAAACCTTAATATTCTGCTGAGAGGTCAAATCGATTCTAGTAAAACGGCGGTGACCACACGCTTATGCACTGCATTATATCATATCAGATTGTAGGGACGTCCAATCGCACTACGCTCAACCTATACGGTCAAAACTTCTAAATTTGCACAAGTACTAAGTAAAAATCGAGTAAACACAGTTTTGCCCTGACTATCATGTTATCGAGACTTTGTCATGGCTTAAAGGAGAACACGCATGGCCTATCCACTCGCTCCGATGATGCCGAACTTGAGGCTTATGATGTCATATATCCATGAGAACATTGTTGTACATAATAGTGTATAATGAAAGTAGTTTGAGGGGTAGTGGTCAACACCAAGAAACCACTGGTAGATAAAAAGCGCAGTCGATGTAACGTTCTTAGAGATTTACACTTTAACAATAGAGTAGGCAAACGAACAAACAAATATTACACTGATTACGTTTCGTAACGAGTTGCAGCCTATTCGCCCATCTGTCTGAGAGTTCTGACATGCAAGGCTTCGATGTGAAGAATGGGGTCAGCAGTCGCTTGTTTTCGCTTAACGGAATTGCTTTGTGCAAAAGAAAAGGCGACTCTGTTTATCGTGTGCGACGGCTGATGAAATATAGAGTTGGTTCTCGTAGTTACAGTCATAGTTGTATTAAGCTGCAGTGGAATATTTAATACAGTCGTTTGTCCATTATTAATTTGTCAAATTTCTAACTAAAACAGAAAAACCTGATGGAATCTGAGATCAAACAAAAATCCATTAGACTGCGCAACACGATGCGTAGCTCAATGCTTGTGCTTTGTCATACACAAGCAACTAAGCGAACAACAGGTTGGCAAATTTAAGGTTGATTCGGATCAAGCATCCGACAACCAATCAAAATCTACCGAAATAAACCCTCGTGTCCCGAATATCAACAACACAAACCATTGAAAATACATGTCAGAGTAGCCTTAACAGTTTTCTGGCTATTTTATTTGTCCGCTTATACAGTTATAAAACTTGCCGCAACTGTGAATACCCGATAGCTATTCTAAAAGGCGCATAATATGAAGTGTAGTTTCCCTTTTAAAAGTCGAGCGCACCAAGGGAAGTAGCCTAGATTTATCTCATTAAGAAAGAATTTCCGTGGAACATTGAATAATCTTACAGCGCGGAGCGGTATAGTTCCCGAGTGGAGACAGTTGTCCGGAAAACAACCGACCGGATCACATTATTAAATGGTTGCAATTTCGTAAACTCATGTAGATCAGTCATAAAATTTAACGAAAATTTAACAGTCATTCCAAAATAAAGAGGAACAAGAGTGATCAAAATATGAAGATTGTTTGTAAAAAAAATACATATTCACACATACAATATCAATCAGAAGTCGATGGCCAAGGAGGAATGAAGCGCTCCGCTACATTCCACCAAAAGTTCACGGAAAAGCTTGTGCTGAGCGATCTGATGTAATGCCAACACCGTGGTGGAATATACAACATTTCACCGGGATGTAATATACCATGAAAACCTTTGGCGTGTTTGATCAAGGGAAACTTTTCCAAATCAGGGTTTTCCACGTCGACTTGTGAAGTGTTGAACAACATGCGATCTGGATGAGGATATAGGTACGGCGTTTCGTCAGAAGTATATAAAATAACCAGCTTGGATCCATTAACTTGTGTAAGCAAATTCGCTCGATCACTATCGTGATGTAAAGGAGAAATGGTATTCGACGGTCCAAACCAAACATTACTATCAACTTGCGAAACATCAAGTGTCTCAGGGACACCAACTTCACAATAGTCAGGTGTGAGCACATCTTCACCAAGCTCTGGAATTTGAAGAAACAGCTGATGTTGAGCCAAATAGCCAATTTGTTTGGTGGAAGTATCTCCATCCTCACGGAGGATAAATCGCTCGATAAAACGATTGAGGGTCATCAGTTCTTGACCCCAGCTCTCTTCCGTGTAGCGAGATCCGATTTCAACAGGGACGATGCGACGACCAGCAATACGGCTCCAATATTGCACATTCCAGAAATGCGGTCCATTTTTGTTACACGCTGGCCAATTGGTCATGGCGTTTGTTAGGATGAAAGGTTTGCCATTCGACATTAGCTGGTGAAAATGCTCCAGGCTAGGACAGCATATACGTTCCAAACTCTGCAAGTCGAGTTGATTATTTAACTGCGTGAACGAAGAACGGGTTGGTGTTTCGAGTTCCGGAAATGCGATTGAAAACAATGGAACAGCCTGATTCAACTGAGTGTGCACCTCGGAGGCAAGGCTTGTTGCAACTCCATCTAATATAGGGTAACCCATGAGTAAACTGTAATCCAGATCTTCCAAGCACGATATATATTCCGAAATGTTATCAATATTCATTGATGATAGTGGAAACAAACGCATAACGTATAAAGCTCTAAGAAGTCTGATGGAAGCATATAGTAGACGCCAATGTATGCCAACGTTTTTCCAATGACCCGTGTGCAACTGCTCCCAGCAGTATTCCAGCAGAAAGCGGCTTTGTTTTCGGTAATCGGAAGCTGATAAAACGCCATTGTCCGATATTTTTACAAGTTCATTGAACTCAGTTATAACTGAGAGACCCAATTCATCCTTGTAAGAATTGAGAAGTTCTGAGAGCTGATCACTCTCCGGAAACACTTTATTGATAGAACGCGCCTAAGTAAAAGGGGAATATTTGTAGTGGAGTAGAGATAAATCTAACTTAAGAAAGCATAGAAAATCAAACAATCAGATAATATAACGTTCATAATTTACAAAAGAAAAAAATAAGTAACTAAATAAATAAAAAAACTAAATAACTGAATAAAAAACTAAACTAAACTAAATAACTAAAAAAAGAACTACGTCGGACAAACGGGACGCAAACTCAGCCGAAGATTACATGAACACCAGTTGGCCGTACGCAGACATGACCGGAATTCACTGATTTCAATACATGTTGATCGATTTGGGCATCAGTTCGACTGGGACCGCACAAGAATATTAGCCAGAGGAAACGACCGACGGGCGCGAGAATTCCTGGAAGCGTGGCACTCAACAACAAATTCAATTAACCAGCATCTCCAACTGGCTGCAACATATGGACCAATGAGAAACCGCTCACGGAGAAGGCATAACATGAACTCGACCAATCCGCGGGAGTGACCGTGAACGGACAGGCAAACGGTATAATAACCAACGAATTCCAACTACAAGACGCTTCGAAAGAAGTTTTGCTGATGATGTCATCTAGCCTGATGACGAAACGTCCAAGAACAACTACGCAAGCTCGGCGAACACAAGGTGAACACCATCCACATCCTGAGCTACGAATATTTTCCTCTATTGCTGAAGTAACTAAATAGTTTATGGTTTCAGATATTAAAATCTGGCGCTCACTCAAGTGGTCTAAGGATTCAGATGCCCTAGGCCGTTTATACTGTTGGTCTCTAAGAAATCATTTTCCGTTCAACAACTCAAAGTGCTCTTCTCTATCAAACACTCAAATCCTGCCACTTAATATTTGGGTAACAAATTACTTCATTGCGTTTCGAGACAGAAGGATCTTGATATCATTATTCACACACCACACAATACAAACAAGACACAGCTGCAGCCAACCACAACATTGGTGTACTTCGCTGCGCTTTCGACAGGTTTCTCTTCCCGACACTGCTGAATGTCTGCATCCGTTCAATCTTGGAATACGCAGCACAGGATTGGCAGTCTTGGCTTAGCCAAGATGTATCCCACCTCGAAAAAGCCTAGCAGCTTAGGACAAACCTTGCCCGTGGCATGTACTACATATCTTATGAGGACTAGTTACGTAGTTTAGATAAATTCTCCGTTACCTATCGCCTTCATTTTGGTGACATGTTACTTACCCATCGGATCTTGATTGACCCCTCCCACCCATGCAACTCCTTCTTCGTTCCATCTCAGAGAATTCACCTCCGAGGACATGAGTTCAAATTGTTGCATCAACAGAGCAGACTTGAATGTCTACATCGGTTTTCCCCGCGAGAGTTGGCAATCAGTTAAATGATCTCGCAAGTCACTTATTTCAAAAGTCTTCGATTACCACCTCCGCGAAATATTCAATTCCCAAGAAACATATACCCCATAAACACTAGTTACAAATATTTTCACGGCCCATACTACATTGTCCACTCACTTTCTCGTGGCAACGGTAAGTTCTCCTTCTGTGCCATTTGCATTCTTCTTGGGAAATCTAGTAATTCCTTGCCAGTTTACAGATCCTACAGATCTCAGAATGAATGAATGAAAGCACAAGCCTGATTCAGGCAAAGTGCCGCACAGTCAGAGACTGCACGTGGGCGATATTACTGTCAGGTTGCCCGGGTCTAGACACCGAAACTTTAGATAAAAAAGAATATCCTGCTTCTACGACATGAAGAGAACGGTTTTAGGAACCTAAATTCGCAAGAATTCGCGTAGAAATGCGGTTACGTAACGTTCATACAACAACCGGTAGGTCGCGCATTACTTCTATAGTGCGAAAGTAACACTCTGCTAAATTGATTTGGCACTCGTATTGAGTTGCATACGGAAACACTATCAAGTCCAACCGTCGTTTTCTCATTCTCTCTTTTTTATTTGTCTAGGCAAAAGCAATCTGATAGTGTCTTCGCCAATAAGCAGTCTCTGATTATGCAGCACTTGGCATGCATTTAGGCTTGTGATTTCCTAAAAAATAACAACTCCAGTATGTAAGCATGAAATCAACAGCCTGATCCAGACGAGGTGCCCGCACAGTCAGAGACTGCATGGGGGCAAGATGCTGTCAGGTTACCCAGCCCTATGGTATTGAAAGCACAGCCTGATACAGGCCAAAGGGCCCACAGGCAGAGACTGCACGTGGGCTAAGGATACTTCAGGTTGCAAGGCTGACAGATATGAGGAAGAAACAACGAAACAGGTGAGGGGCTACAAAATTGTTGGCTGTTGCGATCAGTTGTGAGATTCAAGAGATCGTTGTGGAAGTAGGAAAGCTTATGTTAGTGTTGCTTGCTTTCCATGGAAACGTAAACTATCCGACGGTAGGTGCAGGGGGGTGTTAATCAATTGTGCAACTAATCTCACGGCTCCAATTGATGACGGCAGGACAGTCAGAAGCCGGTTATGGTGTGTATGGCCGTAAATTCGGGGTGGCCAAACCGTCACAGGGGCATAGGCACTAAAAAATCTTACTTTCCAAAGTAGCGCAGCGCGTCTTCCAGGCTGGTGTCCCGCCGTCATATATCGCAATGGTTAGTACGCCTTTCAGGATTGGTCCCGAAACCGTGTTCAATGGCGGTCTTGCATAAGACATCTTCTGGAGTGTTTGCATACCTTGTATGTTGTCAAGCGGAGTGACGAGAAAAGCTCTTGTTATGATGCATGACATTGAAAGCCGCAAAGAAGCTGCCATGCTGATGTCGCTCTACTCGTTCACGAAACTTGTTTGAATGCATGTTCCATTCGAGGTGTAGGCACCTCTCCCAGTTTGTTTGTGCTTACTCTTCTATAGAATCCGTAGCAATTTAAGTCCCACCCTTCCCCATCTTTTAGGATTTACTTTTTCATGGTTGTATGGCAGTTAAGCATTCGGTACGCGCTACCGGTGTATTGCTGTCTTTGGATGTGATTATGGTGTGTAAATGCCGGGTGATGTGAACAAAACAAGCTGTTGGTCATCTCCAAGCGTCATGTGCGTTTCACCGAGAATCCTTCTGTGATTCAGTATTTAAGCATAATGGTTGGTTGGAGAAACCACTGTTAAACAACATGAAATATCCTAATCGAAAACACGTTTTGCCTGATTTCCAAGCTTTCGATGGGAAAGCGGTCCATAGAAAACCAGCTAATAAGTAGCTGGAACAATTGACAAGTGAGAGTCGTGTTGTCGACGTGTAATCGGAAGGTGGATAAAACAGTTTAGAGATTGTGAACAAGCTCGTAGACCAGTATGTCACACTGCTGCAACGAGAGTGGAAATCAAACAAGCTGAGGTTTGTTAGCCTTTAGGAGTATGCTTTTTTTGCAGATGTGATACAAGCTTGGCTGACCGACTATTTATACATTGATAAATGTAAGAAATCACAAGCCTGATCCAGTCGAAGTGCCGCACAGTCATAGTCTGCATGAGGGGGGAATAGAAATAGAAATGGTAGTAAGACTCCAGCGTGTTTCAGCATGCAGCTTACTACCGTTGGCCAATCAATTTAGCACGATGTAGCCGTACAGCACAGAAATGCTGCCCAGGCCTATACAGATATGAGAAAGAAAATAGAAATGGTATTGAAACTCCAGTATATTTCAACATGCAGCTCACTACCGGTGGCCAATCAATTTAACAGTGTGAGCCGCACAGAAGTATTACAGAATTGGGACGGATGTGCAATCATGCAGTACGTCTGTGCTGTGCGGCTCACACAGTGCCAAATTGATTGACCACCAGTAGTGAGTAGCATGTTGAAATACACTGGAGTTTCAATACCATTTCTATTTTCTTTCTCATATCTGATTAGACCTGGTCAGTCTGACAGTATCTTAGCCCACGTACAATCTCTGATTGTACCGCACTTTGACTGGATCAAGATTGTGCTTTTAAACATATATACATACGACTGAACATTCTTGTACAGCAGCACAAAGTACTGCATGATTGCACATCCGTGCTGTGTGGCTAACACCATGCTAAATTGGCCAGAGGTAGTGAGCTGCATGCTGAAACAGGCTGGGGTATCACTATAATTTCCTGTTCTTTTTTCTTCCTCATATCTGTCTAGGCCTGGGCAACCTGACAAAATCTTCTCCTACGTGCAGTCTCTGAATGTGTGGCACTTTGCCTGGATCAGGCTTGTGTTCTCATACCATACCAATACAGCAGCACCATTAGGGGTTGTATGTATGTATGTATGTATGAAATCACAAGCCTGATCTAGGCAAAACGTCATACAGTTGTAGAATGCACGTGAGCTAAGACACTTTCAGTTTGCCCAGGCCTAGACATATATGGGCAAGGAATTCGCAATGACGGCGAGACTACAGCATGTATTCGCATGCAGCTCACTACTAGTGGCAAATCAAGTTGGCACCGTGTTAACCGCACACCACCAAAGTGCTGCACGATTGCACATCGGTGCATTAGGGGATAATAAACAAATATCTTTGACAAAAGCACAGATTTATTTACGAACTGTTTATTTTAAAACACATTTTTATTGCAAGATATAGCGTGTTTCGGAAACTCATAATCATGATCATCATGGAAAGCATTACATCGGTAGCATGTGCCATATGCTTAACTGAGACCAACCAGTACTGGAAGTCAACAATGGCAAACTTTATGCGACACCCTTCAAGTGTCTGCTAATCCAGTATGTTTGGTACTTTTATTCCGTCACCCGAACTCACTTCACGCTGGTGAACCCAGACTGCTGAAAGTAACACTCAGCTCAATAGAAATAGTGGGAATTGTGTTGCTTACCGCCCACACTTTGCTCACGGGGTCATCCCCAATCCGTATATATTTGAACATCCCCTTGAGTGAACGCCGGTTAAAAAAGCAGCCGATATATGTTTGGAAAGAAGCTAATAACAAAAAGTATCTTTCTCCATGGCGTTTCTGAACTTGTAGATCTCGATGCATCTAAAACTGTGACATACCACGGTGGCCAGCGGCGTTTCATTCATTCGCAAATCAAAATCACTGGCACTCTTACTACTGTCGTCAAACGGTTACCGAATTCGCCTAATTACAAGGGCTAAAGCCCAAGGATATTAAAAATAACTTTTCATTCCGAAGATATCGTTATCACTGCTCTAAAAGCATGATATTAATTCAAACATCTGGCTCCAGCTGAAATCCACTTGCACGCCGCTGCCGATAAGTAAAAACTCAAGTCGTATCCTCTGAGCACATCTGCGCCACCCTATCATGAAGCCGCAGTTTGCGACATGTCTGCTCCACACTCGAGAAACTTCCAACTGCCGACTTTGATAGAGTCGGCCCAATAAAATCCCGCGCCTCAGGACCTTGTCCTTTTCAGGAGAGCGTAAATTTTCTTTGCACAAATGCTCAAGGTTTTCTCAGTAAACTTTCCGAGCTGCGCATTCGGCAATGCTCATCGCCTAGTTAATCTCATTGCTATCACCGAGACTTCGCTGACAGATTGTATCACAGACGGGAAAATATGACTCTCTGGAATGTCAGTCATTCGAAACGATCATCCCACCAAAGGTGGTGGAGTTCTCTGTACTTTGTGTCCTCACTTATCCGTGAACCTTTATCACTGCTTACATCTAGTAGACTCCCTATGGTATCATCTTCACCTTAAAAGGCATGATTATGCTCTCTTGGGTGTCATTTACCGCCCCTCATACAAAGAACTTGATACTGATGGGAAACTTATGCAGTCCATACGGCATGCTTTATCGTTAGAAAACAGTCATTTATTACTGATGGGAGACTTCAATTCGCTTAAGCTATCCAAAATACACACAAGTGATTTCTTTGCCTCGGAGATTGAAGAACGTATAGTGACTCACCCATTGATGATGTATATGATGTATAACCATATGAACAAACCTACAAGATTCTGTGGAGCTGATGCACCTTCTCTCTTTGATCTGTTACTAACCAATGTATTATGGTATGAGAGCACAAGCCTGATCCAGTCAGCCGCACAGTCAGAGACTGCACGTGGGCGAAGATACTGTCAGGTTGCCCAGGCCTAACCAATGAAGAAATGATGATTGAAGAAACGCACATTGGACCACCCCTTGGAAAAAGTGACCATGTAGTTTTGACGATGCATGGAATCGTTTCAAAGTGAGTCAATTGACGTGCTGGGAGTGCTGCCAGCAGTTGCGAAATTATTGTACTACACTGCTTCGCCAAGACAAGCTTAGCCACCAGACTTCACTTGCAAACAAGTTTGCGTGTAATATAAGTATGTAAACGATCAGCAACAGGTTCGCACTGGTATTTCCCAATTACAAGCAGCTTATGGCTCCACTACGACTGTGAAAGTACAGCAAATGTCTTGAGAGCGTATTACATGCCGATCTTCAGAATTTGTCACAGGCGTTACTCATTTTTCTCCACTCTCTTCCTTTCTATATTTCTTCAGTTACATTTACTGCTGACCCCGCATGAAACAAGATAATGCTAATTCGTACGAATTCTGCTGTAGGAATTGATCACATCACACCGAAGGCATTACAAGCAGTCGATGGTATCCGTTGTAAACCTCTTGCCTTTTATTTCCAGCGCTTATTAGATACAGCTGAAGTGCCAGGCAGCTGTAAGGAAGGAATAATAACCCCACTATTTAAAGAAAGAAATTGTAGTGACACAGGAAATGATCGCCCAGTCACATTAACTCCTGTACTGTCGAAAATAATGGAGTCAATCATTGCAGATGCAATGAATTCATTAGAACTTTCGGGTCTCATTACTAGCTAACAGCATCGATTTCGACGAGGCCATTCGTACAAGCTGCAAACTCTTCGAATTGGCCCTCAATATTGACATGGATAACAGCATTTATGAGTTGAAGAACTCTACGTGTATGAGTACGCGAGGCGCATTTCGAATTCTCCCAGGTGAATGTGGTGGCTGTAAACCGAAGTCAGTGGCGGTAGTGTATTTTATTATGTGTGTCATATTTTTATCCAATATTATTTTATATAAAAAACAAAAAAACGCACAAAATCGCGTGCAGTGAAACTACAAAAACAAGCTGCTTTTTGCGCATTTGCTATTGCATATTTCGCTTGCCTGCTTTCCCATTTTCACGCGCTTGCTTATCTGCTTTTCCTGCTTCATATTGCTTGGCACTTTGTCTGGCTCCAGACTTGTGCTTCATGATGATAATGACCCGCCCCATGAATCAATTAGGTTGCACTGTCGCAAACACTTTTTCGCTGTTCGTATAGCTCAAGCTCAGGGCACGTTCTACTCTCGACTGGAACCATCAACGCTTTATTCAATTCGCCCTTAAATAACCACCCGAACTCGCGAATCCTTGTGTATAAAATCCTGTAGTTAAAGTTTTCAGCTTGTCGCTTTTTTTCAACGATAAACTATTGACTATTGTTGGGACAGAGCGTAAAACTAAATTTAATATCATAGATTTAAATTTTTTTTATTATATTTCTCGCAGGAATGAATTGAATGGCATTATTTCTACAATTTGCTGGGCTTATCTCTACAGCCTTCAAAGGTTGTAGATATGGAATAAAATAAATATTTGGAATGTGATTACTCAACACAGAATTAACTTTACAATAACGACAGATGGTTTGTAAATTGTTTGTAACAAAATCACCGATCGAGTAACTGAACACCAATTAATCAACATTGCTTCACGTGTTTCAATAATGCTACGTTTAAAATTATCGTAATTTTGTCAGATTAATTTTTGAGAAGAGAATTTTCTCTTAGAGAATTATACAGCGGCAGATGTAAGGAGTCATGTTGTGTAGAACCGCAACCAACAAAGGTTGGAGAAAAAATGTTTGCCAAATTAATTCATTAGGATTTTGAAAATGAGATTGTTCTTCTTCTTCTGAATCGAAAGCAGAAGGGATATAATCCCATTTAAGCTTCATCACAGCAATAAACATGGTTGACTTCTGCTGACAAGGCAAGTCCTGAGAGTAGAGGAACACCACTATATCACGGGGATCAGGTCCATTCGTCTCAACGAATGCTGATCCAACGCGCCTTTGAATAGCTGTTCTGATGGTAGAGACAGGAGCCCATTCGGCAGCGAGTTCTTAGTGTTCACCACCTGCGTGGATAACGTGCTGGCATTACTCAGCTTTAGCCTTCTAGGCTTCCGCAACTTAAGGTCATGCCAACGAGTCCTCGACTCACCTACTAATCGAAAGAACCGGAGGAACTCGTCTCCATATTGACCGATAAGAATACGGCGTTCAAGCAGCAGGTCAAACCATTCCCTTCGAAGCTTCTTGGGAGTGAAGTTTCTGTAAGTTACTTCTATCCTCTTACGCGAAGTGGCGCATTCCATGAACCATCTTAGTCCCCTCCTAAGTACTATCTTCAAGGAGCCGCAATCGCCTTTAGACTGAGGAAATGCAACGGGTAGCCCATATTCGAACAGAGAACGGACATATGCAGAAAAAAGTGTCCAGAACATTTGCGGGGTAATGGTCGCAAATGAATGCCGAATCGCCCACAGCGTGGACTGAGTTTAAACTGACACAACTGCCAAATGATTGGGAGTGTTATAGAAAATTACGAAAGCATTGCATGAGACAGGTGCACCAGGACAAATTTTATCATCAAAGTAAACTTACGGGACAATTCCCAGAAAACAGCGAGCTTTTGTACAAATGTATCAACAATAAACGTTAGGTTCAGACTGGTATCCCCTCACTTACCACCAGTACAGGTTCCATGACGACATCAAACGATGCGGCAAATGTTTTAAGATAACATTGCATGCCAATTTTCCAAAACCCCTCTAATTTTTCCTAGGCTTTTGACCCTTTCACCTCACATTTCTTGTATTATGTTTTCTGCTAACATAGTTGGATAAAAAATCATGCAACTTCGACTCAACACCTCACCGGTTATCGGCCTTATCACACCGAAAGCGTTGTGCGCAGTTGCCGACCATTTTTGCGAACCGCTCACGGCATATTTCTAAAGATTGATAGATAAATCTGTAGACACTGCTGCTTGGAAGGAAGGTATCATCGCTTCCATTTTCAAGGATGGAAGCCGTAGTGATCCTGCCAATTACCGTCCAGTCACCCTTCTACCAGTGCTATCCAAGGTGATAAAAGTGATTGTTGTCGATGAAATTATGACTATTGTAAATAGTTCCTATATTATCGCTGCAGAACAACATGGATTTCGTAGAGGGTATTCTTGTACCTCTAATTTGCTTTTAGCCAGACTACTGGACTAAAGCTGCTGATGAAGGTCAGGGTGTGGACGTCATTTACTTAGAGTTCTCTAAGGCATTTGACCGAGTTGACCATGCGATATCGCTTAACAAGCTGCAAGCACTATGTATTCCACCCGTATTGCTGTCCTGGCTAGCTGCATTCCTATGTTCGCGAAACCTTCGGGTGCGTGTTAGACAGACCCTTTCAGAGCCATTCCCAATTTAGTGTGGAGTACCGCAGGGGTCCGTTTTTTGATGTTTATCAACGGCATTGGAGGGTACGTCGAATCACCATTTCTTCTATTCGCAGATGATATCAAGATTTGGCGGGTCATCAACTCACCCAGCGATACAATGAAAATTCAATCCGACCTGGATTCATTACACGCATGGTCTATGATCAACCGCTTACCATTCAACACTGACAAATGCCATGCATTACGCATTCGTCTTCCTGGGGACCCTGGATATAATCTGGGTGACAAGATGCTCGCTGTCACAATGCAAGAAAAAGATCTCGGGGTGATTCCACAAAATGACTTGGGCTGTTCTGCTCAGTGTAGTAGAGCTTCAACCGTGGCAAATAGAAACGTTGGGCTTTTAAAACGTGCGTTCGGAACAATCGATCCACGTCTCTTCCCGTTTCTTCTTCAGGCGTACATCAGGCCACACTTGGAGTATGCTGTCTCCGTCTGGAACCCATGGTTGAAACGTGACCAGCACGCCCTAGAACAGCCGCAGAGACGTTCTACAAAGCATGTCAAGGGGCTCATCTTCATCAGCTACGAGGAACGTCTTACAACTCTACAATTATTCTCTACAAACTATCGCGGTATTCGAGGCGATCTGATCCTTACGTATCGGATATTGACGGATGAAAATCACCCATGTAGGCGAATGCTCGAATTTGCACTGCCCTCTGGAAATCGTGGTCATCCCCTCAAGCTAGCGCATCGACATAGTAGACTGGACTGCCGGAGACAATTCTTCGCCATTCGGATTACTCGTGCTTGGAATGCCCTGCCCCATTCTGTCGTTTCTGCCTCATCTCCCACTATTTTTAAAAAACGCATTGACATTCATTTCTATAACGCATTGCACAATTTTTATTCATACTTTTTGTTATTATGATTTCTG
>JACCGJ010022449.1:0-10905 GCA_013407085.1 Atriophallophorus winterbourni
GCATCTTCTTTCGTCGGATGTCGTTCATCTCGTTGTCTAGCTGATCACGCTTGCATCAGTCTCGTCCAGGTTGAAAACTTTATCTGCAGATAACTGCCTGAGTAAGGGCCGGAGAACCTGCTGCTGCCAATCAATAAGGGATTGGGAATCCACCGCTCCAGCTTCGCCCTACACTGTCTTGAATGTGACGATATTGCGCTTCTTGAAGCTGTCTAGCCAACCGTCGCTCGCCATGAAGTCTGGGATGTGCATCAGCTGGGCCAGTTTTATCGCCTTCTCCTTGATCAGATCGCCGCTGACAGGCAGATTCAGTCCTCTTGCTTGCTTCAGCCACATCAGCACTCACTCCTCAAGCTTCGGGTCTTGAGGCTGCGTCAGCTTTATGCGCTTCGATGGAACTCCAGCTTTGATTGCAGCTTCAATTGCATCCTTCTTGCTGAGAATGCCCTTCACGGTGGTTCTCTTAACTTCGACGCCTATTTCTTGCTAATCCCCCTCGCCAACTTGAGCTGATTCGGCTCCTTCTTCGCAGCATCGATGATCTCGAACTTCTCCTTCAGCGTAAAGTCGGTTCGCTTGCGTTTCTGAGCTGGCATTATGGGCTGAATAGTTTGAAAAATAACGATGTCACTGTTGTGAGTGTCTGTTAGTGCGCGCGCTTTCGTGGGTCTATCTATCGATACTTAAAGCAAGAGTAGGAAAGAGGCTTGCCGTTGTGCATGAGATGATTGGCTTGTTGTAGCTGGTGTCAGGGAGAAACATCGCGCGTTTGACCTTGAAACAGGCTGACTATATGCGTAAAATGCGCAAAAAATGCACTTTTAAATAGTCACAAAATAGTGGCATAGTAGCGAGAGTAGGGAGTGGCATAGTAAATTTATTTTGTATTGAATTTTGTCGGGACCGAGCAAAAGTGGCATAGTAGCGAGAGTGGCATAGTAACGAGGTGGCATAGTACCGAGATTTGAGTGTATTATATATATATATATATATATTTGCTGGCTCACCCGCAAGGTATCAAATTACCATGGAATTAACGATTTTTGTAAACCTTCGAGGCACTGCAGTCACTTCTTCTTCAAAAACTAAACTCGAATGTCCTATAGTTTTTAACCGAGCAGATCCTTTCATTATGGAATGTCGAGGTCGCGGGTTACTCGAATTCTGTACGTGATCCCAATTCATTGATTACATTTACGCTACTTATATTCAACGTATTGTATTTATATATTTTACTTCAATTTCAATAAAATAATATCTGTTGAATCCATTAAATATTTCCGGTGAAAAAAATGCACTCGAAAACCTTATTATCTTTTCGTATTAAGCTACCTAAATTATCTAAGCCTAGTAATTGTACTGTCAATTAGACAGTGACACTTCAGTTATTCTGAATAAATTGAAAAAAATAGAATCGAAGGTGTTGTAACTTAGAAATAAACAAGCATTGAGCAATTCTATCTATAATTCTCTAAAACCTCTTTTATCACTCGTGAACTCTGATACACTCAAATCTCAGTACTATGCCACCCGTTGGGACCGAGCAAAAGTGGCATAGTAGCTAGAGTGGCATAGTAACGAGGGTTTGTGAAAACGGCTTCATTTTCCCAAGTCCATCATTTATTTGCTCAATCGATCAGTCCAAAGCTCTCAGAAATCGTCGGCTGACGCATCTTCTTTCGTCGGATCCCGTTCATCTCGTTGTCTAGCCGATCACACGCTTGCATTAGTTTCGTCCAGGTTGAAGACATCATCTGCAGAGAACTGCCTGAGTAGGGGCCAGAGAACCTGCTGCTGCCAATCAATAAGGGATTGGCAATCCATCGCTCCAGCTTCTCTCTGCACTGTCTTAAACGTGACGCCATTGCGCTTCTTGAAGCTGTCTAACCAACCGTCGCTCGCCATGATGTCTGGGATGTGCATCAGCTCAGCCAGTTTTATCGCCTTCTCCTTGATCAGATCGCCGCTGACAGGCAGATTCCGTCCTCTTGCTTGCTTCAGCCACATCAGCACTCCCTCCTCAAACTTCGGGTCGTGAGGCTGCGTCAGCTCCATGCGCTTCGATGGAACTCCAGCTTTGATTGCAGCTTCAATTGCATCCTTCTTGCTGAGAATGCCCTTCACAGTGGTTCTCTTAACTTCGACACCCCATTTCTTGCTAATCTCCCTTACCAACTTGGACTGATTCGGCTCCTTCTTCGCAGCATCGATGATCTCGAACTTCTCCTTCAGCGTAAAGTCGGTTCGCTTGCGTTTCTGAGCTGACATTATGGGCTGAATATTTCGAAAAATAACGATGTCACTGTTGTGAGTGTCTGTTTGTGCGCGCGCTTTCGTGGGTCTATCTATCGATACTTAAAGCAAGAGTAGGAAAGAGGCTTGTCGTTGTGTGTGAGGTGATTGGCTTGTTGTAGCTGGCGTCAGGGAGAAACATCGCGTGTTTGACCTTGAAACCGGCTGACTATATGCGTAAAATGCGCAAAAATGCACTTTTAAATAGCCACAGAATAGTGGCATAGTAACGAGAGTAGGGAGTGGCATAGTAAATTTATTTTGTATTGAATTTTGTCGGGACCGAGCAAAAGTGGTATAGTAGCGAGAGTGGCATAGTACCGAGGTGGCATAGTACCGAGATTTGGGTGTATAGGTATTGACCAAGATATATTGAGTCAAGCCAATAAATTTATAGAAACCATGAGCACGAAAATATATCAATGAGAAGCTCGTTTAAAATTTTTTAGCATCTTCAATGTTGCAGATAATTATCCTTTAAACGATTTAAAAATTGTATCTTTTCAACATATGGCATCCTCATATAATGTTTCACTGTACTCCGACTACGTAAAAACACAATTAAACAACGTAATACTATTTTATTTAAATTAACAGATAAGAGTTTTGCACCGTATTTACTTGATGATAAAAACCTTTTAAAAAGTATTTCAAGGTTCTCGAGTGTTCTTAAAACCGGACTTAACGCCCATGCAACGAAAATTCAACTATAAAAAAGGTAATTTTTCAGCTTCACTATAAGTAACAATGCTTTAGATAATAATGAACAAATGCAATGCGAATCTCTAATTAAAATTAACTCTAATAATTGACAAAGCTCTACACCCGCGCCTGATAATCATGGTACGTGCGAAACACGTCCTTTGCATTTACACTCGCCGCGTTTATCTAAATTAAGAATCCAAAAGTCGAAGAGATTTTGATTGCAGATTTATCAGCGATCTTATCCGGCTGGTAGTTATGAGGCCTCATACTCCCACGGTGCGAGTTTATTGTGTAGGAAAATGGAAGATGGATAACCGCCCTAGGCCAATGCTGGTAGAATTTGAATACCAGGCCGATCGGGATGCGTTACTGTCTAGGGCTGAAAACAAATACAACTAGACAAAGCAACTCTGGGCAAGCTTCAGGTTTAGCCTGACAATCTTTCCTCTCTCATTAGACAAAATTCTTCCGCTTCAAATGGGAGAAACCTATGTTCAAGGATATCTGCTTTCCTCAGGCCTGATGCAAATCGAAGCGCAAGTGAATCCGTGACGATCATACCGAACAGCACATTGCCACGTGTCTTGCTGTCCGGATTAAAAGACGTTGACGGGCTTATCGCAAATGAAGATAGGAGCCAAGTATATGTCTCCAGTAGTTGCTCTTCTCCGATGGATGCGGCTTCAATCCTCAGACAACGGTCCGTAACATCCATGCAGGAGGCTGTTGAACCTGATACCCCTGCTTTCGGTAGCACGCTAAAAACGTGCAGCTCCCTAATGTGCTTCGATCGAGGGCCAAGCATGATTAGTTTCAGAAGCACGCATAACCAGTTCATTAGTGATGTACGCTAATGTGTGAAGCATAAGGAATTTGTGGGCTGACCTCTCTTTTTGTGTGACTGAGTTATACCAAAGGGTTATAGCGCTTTCTGATACCTGGCTGGCCGCGCTTGATGATGCGCCAATAAACATCGGCGAGTAGTATCTTGTCATTAGAAACCTTAGACCTAACGATAGAAGAGGCGGTGGCGTTGCACGCCTCCTAGATTATGGTTTGCACAATACGGGCACGGGTATATCCCTAACTAGTGAAAACGTCCAAGTTTTTACGAGTATCATGACTTGCTACAAGTTAGCCCTCGCAATTGTTTGTGTCTACATCACAACCATTGCAGCCCAGCAAGAGATTACACAGCTGATTGAGACCCTCGATGGGTTGTTTCAATCAGCTCCCAACGTACTCATCTTAGGTGATTTCAACCTTCCAGACATGAATTGGGCCGTCCCTGTAGGTTAAGTCACCGGGAAATCAGATTGGCTCCATGATCATGGGTTGCATCAGCATGTGAGTGATCCTACTAGGTTTGGTAATGGATGCACTCTATCCAATCTCGACCTGGTATTGTCGTCTTAGCCCGAAGCCCTTAGGCTTTTAAAATACCTACCGCCGCTCGTCAAAAGCGATCATGAATGATAAGCTTCGAAACCGTACTGCGTTTTCGCAAACATATTGCACGCCCTAGAAGCAATTTTAGGCTTTATACTGGGATTTTCTCCTACAGACTTAAAATCTTTCTTCCAGTTCCCTGACGAGTTTAATGTAAGTGTGAAGTAACGTTGAATTTGCAACTATCTAAAAGATTTGCAAGACAAGCACGCGCCGTTGTATTCGTGAACAAGCATCACAGGCCGTCTTCGTGTAATCTTCAAGTTTGTCGGTCTACCCGTAAACGAGGTCGTTTATGGCGTCAACAAAAGCTATCACTCACTTCTTGTTATTGGGTCCGATGCAAAGCGTTTGGAACGCTTGTGTTTAAATACAGCGTTTTCTCAAAAAGAAGTTTGAGTTATCCTTAGCTAGGAATGCTAAATCCAATCCGAAAAGATTTTAAAGCTACGCTCAATCGAGAGGCAAATCCAGGGAGAGCATTAGAGATTTGAATGTTGAGGACGTTAAAGTAGCCGATACCGACCTGTCTAAGGCGAATGCCTTCTCCAGGTTTTTCAGTGGCGTTCAGATACGCGAAAATTCTTTAAATGTTCCCTCTAGGTCGTTTAATCTACTAGCTGGTGCTCATGCACTAGATGAGTTTTCCTTCGTTGAATCCGAAGCACTTATCCATGTTGGCGTCAACAACGCTAAGGGACCATATAGTATCTACTCGATTATGCTCAAGAATCTCGCCCCAGTTCTTTAAGAACCTTCATGTAAGCTCTTCAATTCATGCTTGAAGCTGGGAGTGGTTCCTAGTGATTGGAATGAAGCCATAATCGTACTTATACACAAGGGTGGTTGCAGGTCAACTCTGGGTAACTATAGACCTGTCAGCCTGATTAACATCATCTCAAAAGTATTGGAAAAACTGCTGCGTGACAACATCTGTCTGCATTTTGTCGGCATTCTCTACTAAGTGTAACTCAACATGGATTGTTTAGTGGTAAATCGATTAAATTGATTAACCTTCCTAATTTTCTCAATACTGCCACTAATAGGATTGATGGAGGCAAACCTGTCAAAGGCCTCTACATAGACTTCAGCAAGGCTTCCAATTCCGTAAATCACCACCCTCTAGAGATTAAGCTAGCAGCAAAATGCATAGGTTTTGTCTACTTGCTTGGATAAAGGTCTTTATTACAGGTATGACATTCAGCTCACCGTTTACCCTACCGTGCGTTATTAGCTAGCCTCGCAGATGCTGGGAGAAAGAATCAGATGGCCTGTCAATGACGTGGCGCGTTAAGATGAAGAAACTCACGGTAGTTTTGAGCTCAGTTGGGCGTATTCGTTTGCCTGGGTGGGGTCCAAAAGCTCCACCTAACAGTTGGCTGGAAACCTTATGCGATATGGCTGCAAACCGAAGTCACTGGCGCCAATGTCTTTCATTATGTGTCATAATTTTTTATCCGGTATTATTTTACATAAAAAACAAAAAAATCGCATGCAGTGAAACTACAAAAACAAGCTGCTTTTTGCGCATTTGCTTTTACATATTTCGCTTGCCTGCTTTCTGCTTTTCACGCGCTTGCTTATCTGCTTTTCCTGTTTCAAATTGCTTGGCACTTTGTCTGGCTTGAGACTTGTGCTTCATAATGATGATGAGGACATGCAGAGTGAGGGGTAGGATCTACGCTGTCGAATCAAATCGACTTGATCAGTAGGGTACCCCAAGGGTCGGTACTCATTAATCTTCTATTCCTGATTTTCATTGATGACTTGTCGTCTGCATTGAAGTGCCCATTATTCATTCTCGCGAATGACGTGAAGTTCATGGGATAAATGAATAAGAAGATACCCTGACGCACGACCTTGAACATGTCATAAACCGGTCATACCAGTGGGACCTACAACTAAACCTTAATAAGAGCCAACTCTTGTTAGCACTGGTTGATAAGATTTCAGTCCAGGCGTCAGGAAATTCTCTCAGTGTTAACACAACACAGCGTGTTGAGGATTTGGGAGTAATAGTTACGACTGATTTTCTATGGGAGGACCAATGCGCCGCTGAAGCTCAACGTGCCCGCAAAGTACGCTTTCCGCTGAGATCCGTATAATTCAGCAGAAGACTCTATATATTCCTGCCCTTTTATATGACAGTAGTTCGGCCGCATTTGGAATATTGTGTCAAGGCGTGGTGTCCTTAGTACAAGAAGGACATCGTTCGACTCGAAAGCGTTCAGCGTCTCGCAACTCGCATGATTGAAGGTCAGCGAGGGTAACCTTACGCTGCGCGCATGAAGTCCCTAGATCTTTTCTCACTTCGGCGCGTCGATTGAGAGGTGACTTAATTGGAACTTTCAAGATCTTGAAGGGGTTGAGTGGCGTTATCTTGAACGACTTCTTCTTAATCTTGATAGACGACAGGGGGTCAAACCCTTGTAAGCCGCATCTCTTTATATTAGCAACATATTCCAGGATAACCTCAGTTAAAGAAATCCTGTCTAGTGTTGTACAGCTTCGCCGTGATTACAGGCAATAACTTATCCAAAAGTTGCTTGAATTGGTTTTCAGAGCTCGCTGAGACAACCTCTTCCGGAAGCGCATTCCACAAGTTGACAATTCTTGTTGATAGCGTGAATCCCTTTGGTAGGCGTAGTGTCCATCGCTTTTGAAGTTTAAGAGCATGGCCACGGGTTCTTTAGTCCGTCACGAGAGGGAAAAACTCGCTTTGCTCGTTACCATAAGCTCCCAGTAATATGCGACGAGTTAGCAGCAGGTCGTAGCGCACACGTCGAATACTGAGCGACATGAGGTTGAGGCGTTGAACTCTCTCCACATAAGGAATTGATTCCAATCATTGTACTCGTTTCGTCGCTAGTCTTTGCAATTTTTCCAACTGGCCACGTTCTCCCTTAGTTTGAGGATAGGTGGCTGGCAAACCATATTCCAAAACTGGTCTCACGTATGTGGAATAATAAATGAGAAACATTTGTGGAGTAATCGCCGAAAACGCTCGACTAATAGCCCACCATGCGCGGTTTGCAGCAGCAGCTTTCCTGTTCGTATCCTCCTTGGATTTAAGCGTCCGAGTCACAATTGTACCCAGGTCACGTTCAGTATCAACCCACTTCAGTTTATGATCCCCGAGGAAGTACGCACCTTCAGGCGTGCTTGGCACCAAAAGCATTACAGCGTATTTCTGTCGGTTTACATGAAGCTGCCATTTTACCGTGTAATTAAGCAATTTGTTCAATTTCTTCTGGAAAATCTTATTATCAGCAGAAGAGCTTACTGTACCCCGAACTTTCAGATTATCCGCGAAAAGTAGACAATTCATATTTAATGAGTCGGGGAGGTCATTAACATATACTTTAAAAAGTAACGGGCCGGAGAACAGATCCTTGCGGAACCCCGGAATTTGGACGTGTAATCTGCGATTCGACTCCGTTAACCTCGACCTGTGTATAACGGTCAACAAGGAAGTCTTCAATCCAATAGAATAGGTCCCTTTACACCACGAGCACGGAGCTTGAGCAACAGACGTTGAAATGGAACACGGTCGAAAGCCTTACTGAATTCAATGAAGGCATTGACTACCGGGTGACCCACATCGAGCTCAGCACACCAGTGCTCGCGAGCAGTAATGAGATTTGATGCGCATGATCGGCTTGGCGTAAAACCATGCTGAGCATATGTTAGCTGAATGGTTGTAAGGAGAAAATTTTCAATCTGTTCTTTTCAGCAGTCG
The DNA here is from genome assembly GCA_013407085.1 of Atriophallophorus winterbourni. Lineage (NCBI taxonomy): Eukaryota > Metazoa > Platyhelminthes > Trematoda > Plagiorchiida > Microphallidae > Atriophallophorus > Atriophallophorus winterbourni. The sequence continues at coordinate 8,186 of JACCGJ010022449.1, forward strand.
TTTCAGAGTCTTCACAACTACCGAAGTGAGAGTAATCGGTCGGTAGTCAGCTGTATCACTGGTTTCACCGTCTGAAGATGCGAAATCTCTGCGAGACTTGGATTCTCTAATAAAGGGCACAGCTCGGTCAAATACTAGTACATTTCGAGTTCTAGTTTTTAAAAAAAGATGAAGTGCCGTGTAGCGTCTTAATTTTCTTATGCAAAGCTTTCAACTCCTTGAAAATCAGATCCAGTACGGGCGAGCCTGAAACAATTGAATATTGCTACTTTTGAGTACTGGTCTTACTGAGCTTAGTGTTTTTAAAGTTTCAGCCTGGGAGAGGTAGCTTGCTTGGGATGACGGGACAACTGGCTAACTTTGTTTACTTTCGCCTTTTCCTGCCGTTGTTCCAGATCTTATATTCGCACGCACAACGGATGCATACGTTTGAGTGGGTACAAAATCAGACGAGCTTTGCGAAATCATACTATTCCGTGATTTTGGATTAATCGAAGCCACGTCAGTGGCAGACTTATGGCAGCCGCTGCAATACTACTGCAACCAGCAGTACTTGTGTATGGGTCTGGGCAACCTGACAGTATCTGAGCCCACGTGCAGTCTCTGACTGTACGGCACTTTGCCTGGATCAGGATTGTGCTTTCACACACAACCAGCTTTACTTTACATAAATCTTTAAATTTAAATATATTTAATATTTTTGCAGGGCCTTAAATTTAGCCGAGCATAAAATTAATATTTCCACACGTCATAGCCAATTCATGGGATTTATTAACGTTTGACTTGATCGATTTGGCATGGATCACGTATTAAACTGAGTGACACGCGCTGTTACGTCTTGCGAGGCACGAAAAACCCTTCCGTCGGATGAACCCCATTTTGTTCCTTCGCAGCCGAACACGCAAATCAATAGCACAGCGAAACGTGGCGTGGCAGTGTTACCGGACAGTACGAAATCGAACTGACTAGGAAATTTATAAGTCATTGCGAAATCGTTGCACATATCTCAGCCACCAAGACAAATGTCAGTATGAAATGCACATCTGTAACAAGTTCTAGGATAACCCTAAAAGTTTGTTCCAATTTGTGAATCAGAGACGGGTAGTTAAAGTTGGAATTCCATCCCTAGTCCGCGCAAATGATCTCACCTCAACAGCCTCGGAGGCTGCAAATCTGTTGTCTGAACACTACGCCCCAATTTTCAATCCTATTCATCCTACAAACTCCTCCCATTTATCTTCTCCCTCACATGACATACAGGAAATGCCGGAAATAATGCTTAACCCTGGTGCGGTCCACAAGAAGATTTCATGTCTACGGCAATACTCTTCACCAGCACTCGACGGCATCATGAAAGTAGCCGCATTGCATATATCTCATCTACTTGCCACGTATTTTCAACGTTGTATGGACTACGCTATCGTCCCCCAAGCTTGGAAAGAAGGTGTTATCACTCCTATTTTCAAAGGCTGCATTCGGTCGGAACCCGCAAATTATCACCCAATTGGGTTTTTTTCAAATAGGAGTGATGACACATTCTTTCCAAGCTTGGGGACGGCAGCGGAGTCCATACAGCGTTTAAAATACGAGGCAAGTAGATTAACTATGTTCAATGCGGCTACTTTCAGGATATTAGGGTGGATGTCGTCGAGTCCTGTTAAGGAGTATTACCGTAGACATGAAAGATTCTTGTGGCCTGAATCAGGGATAAACCTTATTTTCTGTCATTTTTTGTACGTCATGTGATGGAGAAGAAACGTGGGGGGAGTTGGTAGGATAAATAGAGTAGAAAATTGTGGCGTAGGTTTGCAGCTTCTGACGCGGTTGAGGTGAGACCGTTTGCGCCAACAAGGAAAGGAGAAAATCTTCAATCTGTTTTTTAGCAGTCGTTCCAGACTCTTCACAACTACTGAAGTGAGGGTAACCGGTCGGTAGTTAGCCGGATCACTGGTTTCACCGCCTTTATACGTTGGTTTGACAATGCCGTACTTCCAATCTTTAGGTGACCTACCATATCTCAGGTATAGATTGAAGATTAGCGCCAGTTGTTTATGTATGATACTCGACAATATCTTTAAAAGCATTGGGTGTATATGGTCCGGGCCAGGTGCTGAGTGTACATCGAGTCGTTCTAGTAAATACTGCACCATCTCTGGCGAGATCGAGATATCCAGCATTTCGGCGTTGCTCTCATGAAGCAGAGGAATGGGAAACGTCTCCTCTGTTTAAACCGAATTGTACTGAGCGGCGAGAAGAACTGCTTTACGTTCATCTTCACGTTCAGTCGAACCTCCCATAGAGCTCAAGCAAGGTACTCGTTCAGAAGCTTTCGTTCTACGTCTTAAGTACGCAAACAAGCGTTTCGGCATCAAGTTGGCTTCGTCCACCAAGCGAGTTTCATAGTTCTGCCTTTTTTCTCTTTTGAGTTAGGTGCACTTGTTGCGGATAACTTTGTAGGTTACGTAGTCATCGGTGCATCCACTAGAACAAGACTTCCGCCATAACCGCTTTCTTACCTTCATGTATTTACGAATAACGTTATCAAATCACGGCGGTCCTTTAGCGGGGGATCTTCTATTCATCCATGGGGCATGATTTTCAAGCGATCTTATTTTACCCAAAAAGTCCAACAAACAGATATCAACATTCGTAGATAGAGGGAGTGACCAGTCCATCGAGTTTGCAGACGCGATTAGACTCGTTGTGTCTAATTTCCAGTA
>JACCGJ010022450.1:0-24239 GCA_013407085.1 Atriophallophorus winterbourni
TGAAAGCCGCAAGGAACTGTCGTGCTATGTTGCCGCTACTCGTTCACGAACTTGTTGATGCTGTTCCATTCGAGTGTAGGCACTCTTCCCATTTGTTTTGCTTCCTCTCGATAGAAACCGTAGCATTTTAAGTCCCACCCGTCCCCATCTTTCGGATTTACTTTTTCAATGGTTGTATGGCGTTTAGCATTCGGTACGTGCTACCGGTGTATTGCTGTCTTTGATGATGATGAATGAGCGCCACGTGCGGGTCGCTCACTGGTGTCGCACTTTGCATGATCAGGCTTGGCTTTTCATACCAGCGGACGCGAATTCTTTCACAAACACGTCTAAAACGTAAAATAAACGCTTTCAGTGTTTGGACAATGGTGTAGACAAGTCTGTTTCAAATAAGCCGTTTTCCAAAGGGCATCACCTCTCGGACTCGGACTCCGTTGCGCCGAGACTGGACCTTGACGTGGTGCAGCGGCTTGCGTGCCTCGATGATCCATTGAGTTATACTGGGTGATGTCTTCGTGGCATCTTCAGAGTTACTCATACCAGGTTGGTCAATGGTGAGAAGCCCGACAAACACAGTCTCCTTGTCCCTCGCGGACATTGTATACCAGAAGAGGCGTATGAATCCGCAAGGATCACCGGCTCGACTGGTTCGGATGATGTCGGGAGTCTCTGCTTGGTCTCTACCTCGCGAATGGCTTGTGAACTGTACCTACAGTATCCGGCCCCGATAGGCGCGATCCTTAATCTCGCTCCGCTGCCTTGCGGGTTAGGCTTTCGGGCCAAAGGCTTGAGGTGGGAGTCCTCAAGATCAACACCTCTACTTCGGCCTGGGCAACCGGGTAGTATCACGCCAATACCCAAAGGGTGACACTTTCATTTTTGAATGATTGTGTAAATATATATAAATATATATACATTCAAACATACATGCATACATAAATACATACATATGTGTACATACATACATACATACATTCAAACATACATACATACATACATACATACATACATACATACATACATACATACATACATACATACATACATACATACATGCATACATAAATACATACATATGTATACATACATACATACATTCAAACATACATACATACAAACATACACACATACATGCATACATACATACATACATTCATACATTCATACACACATACATACATGCATACATACACACATACATACAAACATACATATAACCATGTTAACATGCCACGTCGCTAACAGAGGATCTATTAAGGATAGTTGCCTCAGGTATCCGATGATGCAGAGACATTGATTTCGAAGACACCGACGTATTTTACAGTCCTTTCTAAGAAGAAACAAGACGTCTCAGAAGGCAACAGTCGTAAACCAGTCGCTCCAGTTCGATAGGCTGGCGCGAACCACCGATGTTTAGACGACACATGAACAAGCTCAATATGAAAATCATTCATCAAATTGCCGTCTGTGCGATTTGCGGGGCTCAACGATTATCATGGGGAAAACAAGAGCGTCGGGCAAAATAAACGGAACACACATACCCAAGTGGTCAACTGCTTGATGTGATTCAAAAACAACGGTCTTCCTTCTTTAGTGAGCATCATTTCCCAACCAGGAGGGAGAGGTTCTTCGCCCGGAGGTAGGGTAATGGGTCCCATGAGATGGAAAGACTCTCGTTCTGCGGCATCACTTGGTCGGGGGGTTCCGGTCGCTGCGGCGTCCTCGTTGGGGAGTTCTGACGGCTGACCGTTTTGTTCTGGTTGTTGGGGTTGGGATTGCGATGGTGATGGAGATTCAGCTCCTCTGTCGGCGGGACTGGATACTTCCACTACAATTGAACATCATGTAGAAAAAGAGCGATACCACGATGAAGACAAAGCGAAACAGATCAGCACGTGATACGTTGGGTTCCAAGAAATATCAGAATTCGCAGTGATATGGCTCTTAGAGTGTTCGATCAATATTTGTGTGGGCGAAGTGAAGTGGCGAGAAAAGCTGGCTATGATGCGTAACAGTGAAAGCCGCACGGAAGCTGTCATGTTGATGTCGCTCTACTCGTTCATGACACTTGTTTGAATACCTGTTTGATTTGGGTGCAAGCACTTCAATAGCGCCTTAGGTCCTGCGTAGCTTAATGCGCACGTTCGAAAAATCAAGGGAAAAACAGAATTCACCCAGATAGATCTCGATAAGTTGAAATCAACACGCTATTCTATCTTCCTTCGTCTTTTCTGCATACCTAGCGGTGATTCCACAGCCGCCTTTTCCACGGATGTGCAATCGTGCAGTATTTCTGTGTTGCGCAGCTAACATCGTGCAAAATTGATTGGCTGCATGCTGAAATACGCTGGAGTCTCTACCATTCCTATTTCTATATCCCCTATCATATCTGTCTAGGCCTGGGCAACCCGACAGTATTTTAGCCCACGTGCAGTCTCTGGCTGTACGGCACTTTGCCTGGATCAGGGTTGTGCTTTCATACCATACCATACCACAACCGCCCTCAACTTTCACTTTGAAATACGCTGATGACGTAGTCAGTGGATGTGAATTACCCAGAAACGACTATTTAAATCCGCTTGCTGCTGCTTTAAATGAAATTACTACCTGATCATAAGAAAGAGGTCTATCAGTAAATCCCGAAAAGTGTACTGAACTTGTGTTAACTTGTCTACGTGTTAAACGTCGTGAAGCAATTTACACTAATCTCACTTTTTCTAGAATTAAGTCGTCAGACCTGACTAGAGGGAACTACGTAAAGTATCTAGGCGCCACTATATCCTACAACCTACTTGGACCCCCCCTCCCCCTCATATCTGTCTAGGTCTGGGCAACCTGACAGTATCTTAGCTCACTTGCAGTCTCTGACTGTGCGGCACTTTGGCTGGATCAGGCTTGTGATTTCATACATACAATGCATACGAGACATTGTGACGAATGTTGTATTCTAGTAAGCAGTGCGCGTTGGGGTCGCCGACAAACGATGACAGAATCGTGACCACAGCAAAGAGATGAGAAACAATACTCAGTGTGTGCGTGTATATGGCGAAGCTGCAATGAAAACAGTGGCACTCAAGTATAACTTTGTTTACCATTTATCCACTGTTTCAAGGCTCACTGAACCTAATCTTACTGTCTCCACCTGATGACGGCAACCAGCCAGAAACCGGTAGTGGAGTGTAAGGGATGGGGGATGTGAGCAACACATCACTTTGGTAATACAGAGAGGTTGTTGTGTGGTTAACACATGCTTTGTTGCGAATCTACACGACATTTGAACGATTTTATCAAACTGTAACCGCAAAATTAAAAGTCAACGTCGAGAATAACTTACTTTGCTCCACATTTGGCTGTAAACACAAACAGACAGAAAAAGAATTAGGGAAGCAAACACGAAGCGAAGACGATTGGAAAACACGTAAAAGGTCACAAATATAAACAAATTATTCTCCAAATATCTCTTAAACAACTATGTCAATCAGATCTAATCGGTGTTAGCTTACACTGTATCCGATGGGAAGACCTGACACGGAGATCTGTTCGATTGGGCGACCGCAACAGATGTTGCTGGCTCCTTCCGGACTGGACGGGTAAACAAAGCTACTCAAATGTGCCAGTCTGGAGAACAGTTCATAAACAGTTCATAAATTGCGATCGGTCAAACGGTGGACGGTAGCCCAGGTTCAGGTGTGAGACTACAATGGTGATGGTTGGGAGTTCGAGTCCCACCCGAAGCGAAAGGATATGCACTAATGATGAGCTCAAACAAGAGCGAAACTCGAGTTCAGTGCTACCATCATGGACCGTCGTGATCAACTTTGTAAATAGTTCGATGGGCTTGACACGGATGAGTAGTCACAAATATAACGTAAAATGTCGTTCGTGGAATCCATATCCGAGAAGAAGGTACAATACAAAAAATACTGGCAGACGGGACTACGCGTTGGAACTAAATACATAATCACACGCAGCAGGCATCAAACGGAAACGTACAAGGAGGCGTACAGAAGTCTGTTAAACCAGCAATCACCGCACAACAGATGGTGAAGCAGCGACGTACGTAAAAACGAGTTAACACGCACAAACATCCTGGTTGGTTGGTTGGTTATGAATCAGGGACGCAAAACCATGGTCATTATCAACATCGTCTCAATCATTCTTATTATAACCATCATCATCATCATCATCATCATCATCATCTACTGCACGGCTAACACGTAATGAGCTGCATGCTGAAACAGGCTGGAGTCTCACTACCACTTGCTGTTCTTTTTTCTTCCTCATACTTGCCTGGGCAACCTGGCAGTATCTTATCCCACGTGCAGTCTCTGACTGTGCGGTAGTTTGCCTAGATCATGCGTGTGTGATCTCATCCTGAAAGCAACATGAAGCAGGATAGTCAATCGAGTATTGCCAATTCACCTATTTCAAAGTGCAGTCACGAATTTTGAGATGGAACATCTTGGATGTACACAACAATGGAATCAACGAAGCTGCCTACAGAACAATAAACTCTTCAAAACACCGAGGACACGACTTATGAGTCCTTGGAAAAGTTCACCAACTGATTGAGCGATTCATACACTGACTGACGCTGAATACCAATGTCCAGTAAATCATATCAACAAGACTCACCGAGTCCGAGGCTGGCGGATTCGACATGGTATCTTCCAGGCTCACCGGGTGACGTCTCAGATACATGGTACGAGCAGCCACTGCTTCGTCGAAGGCTTCTTGTGCGTCCGCAGTTTGTGAAGCCGATGGGCCCGCAAGAGCTTCTTCTTGATTCGGAGTGGACGGCGCTGAAAGGGCTGCTCCTGTGTGGGCATCTGTGCGCCTGAGCGAGCGACGATTGTCTGATACGATCAGTGCCGGTGAGGCAGACCCACAGGGCCCCATGGAATTAACCATATTCCCAGGACCTGAGGAACTGTCGGCATCCTCCATGGCAGAGTCGTCTAAAATCGGAGAGAGAAGAGCATGGAACATGTTGGAGCGAGTGAAACACGGTCAATGGATAAGAGTCCAAAGTTAATTATGTGGGGGGGACGAAACACACCACGTATACTTTTACTTTTGTGCGACTATCTCTTCCTGGAGGATGAGTCGGCTTTAATGAAGAGACTTGGGAATTTGGGTATAAAGCGGCGTCCCCAGCACTACTAGCCGTTTGAACGAGTCAGCTTCTCTAGCCTCTGCACAACAAAGTGCGACCGCAAGGAAGCTGGGAGTTGCCAGAAAGAGGTGGTGTGCACCAACTAACCGTCTACCAGACACTGTTCCAGGTTTTTCTTCGGGGTTTTCTCCCGAAGCCTTTCCCGCGATCTGGTATCCCGCAAGGCAGCGAAAGTTTGATATCAGGGTTTGCCTTCCCTTAGATGAAATGCCCTCCCAGTGCTATCGAGCTCCATCTGACCCGAAGCAAACTGGTTTTCAGGCGCCAGTCACTCGCCCCTTCTCTTGTTGGTAGTAGCAGTTCCGCCGGGCTCGGTGAGCCACACGTGCATATCAGAAGCTGGGCTTGGTTGTCAGAGGCTATTTGAGACGCGCGCCATATGGGAGCATTTTATAAACACTGGGAGCTTATCCCCACTGCCACCCCCGGCTATGAAAACCTTTGAACCACGCCACGTAAACGATAATTCAGATGCAAGATGAAGCAGCAAAGGCAGATAAGTAAAACACGAAAAACACAGCTTGTTTTGTAGTTTCGCTGCCATATCGCTAAACTATTGAGTGGATCTTCTGAACGGTTTACTGACCATTAATCGTCAGACCCTTCATCGCCGACACTTGTCACCAGACATTTGATCCCCAGACATTTAACAGCCAAGTCACTTAATCTTCAGTCACTTAATCCCCGGTTTGATAACTTCTGAAGAATGCAGAATACGTTCAAATGAATTTATTTAACAGGAGAGATATGCAATTGATTTTAAGAACGTCAATCTTTCCGTAGTCGAGTATCGCTGAATTGCTCGAGATGTCCTGGCGCATACTTCCTCTTCTGTTCGATATGAACCCCAGCACTTGCTTGAAGAACTGAGGCCGTATGCTGTCGGCAATCCTTTCGCAAACCGTTAAGAAATGTCCTCATGGTGGGATGTTGGCAAGAAAAGAGTGACTGTAATGCATGATGCATCTTCACACTTATTCCAGGATTCATGTGGAAATATAGCTGGTGCAACGATTTCTCTTGTACCTCTAATTCGTCGACCTTGAACAAAGGTATGTTCAAGATATGATAAAAGTTCATTCATCCTCTCACTTTGAGGCATAGATTCGGCTAAAATCTCAAATGTGCAGACTACATCATTCCACGGCACAATCATGAGGCATAAATCATCGTCTGCCTCATTATCTGTTTTCATCCCTAGTTCACTTATTTGTCGTTGCATGGTATGACATTTCGAGCAATTCACCGATACTCAACTACGGAAAGATTGACTTTCTAAAATCACCTGCTAAATAAATTCATTTAAACGTATTCTGCATTCTTCAGAAGTTATCAAACTGGCGATTAATTGACTGAGGATGAACTGACTTGGGTGTTAAATGTCTGGCGATTAAGTGTCTAGGGATTAAGTGTCTGACGATTAACTGACCGGATACCCTTTTGAACCCCCCAACCCAGGCAAACGAATACAACCCGATGAGCCTAGCGCTACGGTGAGTTTCTTCATCCCAAACCAAAACGTCATTGGCTGGTCACCAGATCGTTTCTCCCAGCTTCTGTCAGGCTCTGCGATTAAGGCGCGCTACGGTAAACGGTGAGTAGGCATTCCTAAAAGATGTCCTAACTATCGTAAACGAGCAAGCATCAGCATTTCTCTCCGTCCGTGGCCACCTGGTCCTAACACAACTGCTTGCAGACATCTATATTTGTAACACGATGCTGCCACCGAATGCGAGCAATCCTGCGCAGTCAACGGGTTTCGAAAAACCGAAAGCCGACGGACATCTTCCGCTCGGATAGACCAGGGGGTTCACAAATATCGATCGATCGATCTATCGATTGATTGATCGATCGATCGATACCCCGGGGTCACATCCACGTAACTTTGCGAGCTGATCACATCACAATGCAGTGAACATTGAGCACACACACTGTGTGCTTTGCGGAAAAAAGCAAGGAATTTGTGGCCAACACTCACCACCACTGAGGCGACCTTCGTCGGCATCCGAACTATGCCGCCGTACGTCGTTGGAGGAATGTGACACTGACGAACGCGCTCGATTCGACTAGAATGGGGAAAAAAGAATGATTCATGGGAGTTGTTCAGCATTATGTTAATGAGAAAGCACTGCGCACGAAGCCATAAAAATCGTCAATAGTTTGTCATCATCATCATCATCACAGACAGCATTACACCGGTAGCGCGTACCGAATGCTTAACTGCCACACAACCCTGAAAAAGTAGAATCCTAAAAGACGGGAAGGGTGGGACTTAAATAGCTACGGATTCTATAGAAGAGTAAGCACAGACAAACTGGGGAGAGGTGCCTACACCTCGAATGGAACATGCATTCAAACAAGTTTGGTGAACGAGTAGAGCGACATCAGCATGGCAGCTTCCTTGCGTCTTTCACTGTCATGCATCATAACAAGCTTTTCTCGTCACTCCGCTTGACAACATACAAGGTTAAGTAAACACTCCAAGAAGATGCTTAGTGCAAGACCGCCATTGAACACGGTTTCGGGACATATCCTGAAGCGTAACTAACCACTGCGATATCTGATCGCGGGGACACCAGCCTGGAAGGCGCGCTGCGCCAACTTTGTCAAGGTTACTAGTAAGGGTTTTTAACTGCCTATGCCATGTGACGGTTTGGCCACCCGGAGATTTACGCCAATCAGGATGTGGCGTCGCGAAAAGAATCCGTTTCGGAAGTCGGTGACCCAACCAGCGTTATATTGATTTTCCACGGGTACTGAGTTGGAGTCTGCTTGCAATTATTTTTATTTCTTATGTCTGTCCAGGCCTGGGCAATATCTTAGTCCAAGCGCTGTCTTTGACGATTTGCGGGCGATTTCATGCTTACATGCCATAGATCACGGTGTAATCTTGTCCCTGCTGATGACGTTAATGTATGTCTGGATCAGTTTGCGTTCAAGTACTTTCATGGCGTTTTATACGCTTGAGGACCTCTCTGCTGCGGGGTGTCTAACCCAGCTTAACTGCATTAGAATCCGCATAAACCACATCGTCTTTCAAACGGTTTTTGCCTTCCTGATCAGCGTTAATTCCGATGACGAATATGATCAAATTATGGGCATTGGCCGATGTACTCATTTCCTTCCCTGATAGACATAATCGAAGCTCGTTGATTGTAGTCTTGTGTTTTCCCAGTACCGGGAATGCTCGTGAAGAGCACATTCGACGTGCCCAAGTATTTGACAACCCATGTCTCCGCAGCATTCTAGAAATTAGCGGTTACAATCGCCGATTGGCATAAACCGTCACATGGCATAGACAGTTAATAACCCTTACTAGTAACCCTTCCAAGGTCGATGCAGCACATCTTCCAGGCTGATGTCGCCGCGATCAGATATTGCAATGGCTAGTTACGCTTCAGGATATGTCCCGAAACCGTGTTCAATGCCGGTTCTTGGAGTGTTCTCTTAACCTTGTATGTTGTCAAGCAGAGTGACGAGAAAAGCTTGCTATGATGCATGACAGTGAAAGCCACAAGGAAGTTATCGTTCACGACACTTGTTTGAATGCCGGTTCCATTCGAGATGTAGGCACCTCATCCCAATTTTTTGGGCCCACTCTTCTATAGAATTCGTAGATATTTAAGTCCAAACCTTCCCCATCTTTCAGAATTGTCATTTTTCAGGGTTGTGGCAGTTAGGCATTCGGTCTGTTGTCTCTGATGATGATCAAAATCCAACGTCGTTTACACCTTCACTACTGTCTTGTATGAAAGCACAAGCCTGGTCCAGGCAAAGTGACGCACAGACAGAGACTGTACGTGGGCGATATTACTGTCAGGTTGCCCAGGCCTAGACAGATATTAGGGGGGATATAGAAATGGTAGTGAGATTCCAGTGTGTTTCATCATGCAGCTCACTACCGTTGGCCAATCAATTTAGAACCTATTCTTACTGTCTCCACGTGATGACGGCAATCAGTCAGAACTCGGATGTGAGCACCACAAAATATTGGTCGTTTATAAGCGCTGTGAGTGCTTGACCAAGAATCGCTTAGTGATACCCTATTTGAACATGGTGGTTCTTTGTAAGAACCCTATTTGATTGTGGCATTCAAGTAACCTTTGTCGACCAGTTTCAAGGCTCACGGAGAAGCAGCATTTAACGTCGACTTGACTGTTTAGTCATTCAAAAAGCTGCAAAACATGAAATTCATGCGATGTGATGTACATCCATGGTCGACATCGACCGACGGAGGCCAACAACAACAACTATCATCAACATTGTGGTCAGTGTTACACCAGCAGCAAGCATCCAGTGTTTAACTGTCACAAAACCACAACAAATGCTAAAAATTGGGGAGAAGCTAAGGAATCTATAGAAGAGTAAGCAAGCTGACATAATAAGAAACGAGATGTGCGTATTGAAAACATATTGAAGTAGTGGTGTATAAGTGCGGGGGATGTGAGCAACACATTACTTTGGTCATCCATCTGCGCCTTGAATGCTTGACCACAAATCACTATGTGATTCTGTGTTTGGACATCGTGGTTCGTTGCACGAACCTTATGCAACAGTGGCATTCAAGTATAACCTTGTTTACCACTTATCCACTGTTTCAAGGCTCACTGAACCTGATCTTACTGTCTCCACCTGATGACGGCAAACAGCCAGAAACCGGTAGTGGTGTGTAAGGGATGGGGATGTGAGCAACACAATACTTTGGTCATATTGAAAGCATTTAGAAAACGATACGGAGACTTAATCACTGAGCATATGCCAGGACCACCGACAGCCACAGGACGTTGAGGAAACAACAGAGGAGTGTCAAAAGCATTCACGTGTAAAAACTCACGGCAGACGAAGCTGGATGATACCAGGTGGTTCGGCGATTGACATGATCCACGTAAAACACACGCCCGTTTGCATCGGTGCGTTGCTCCCAACCCTCCGGAAGCCAGCTACAGGAGGGGAGGGGGAGGCAGAAACAACGGTTAAAAGGACCAGGTGGCTGACAAACTGCGCCATGAAGCACGTCAGTGATAAGAAACCAAGAAGACAAGATGACCGCGCATCAAGCTATCTATCTATCCATCTATCATCAATCTATCTATCTATCTAATTATCTATCTATCTGTCTATCTATCCATCCATCTATCTATCTGTATATCTATCTATCTATCTATCTATCTATCTATCTATCTATCTATCTATCTATCTATCTATCTATCTATCTATCTATCTATCTATCTATCTATCTATCTATCATCTATCTATCTATCTATCTATCTATCTATCTATCTATCTATCTATATATATATATATCCATCCATCCATCCATCCATCCATCCATCTATCTATATATCTATATCTCCGACCGGGAGTCCATAATCATGAATAAAAAGTTTGCAATGAATCGGTTATAGCGAAACAGACTAGAAGCATTTCATAGTTATCTCAATAGTTTGAATCCGAAAATCCAGGTCACAATGAAACCGAGTCTACGGAAGGGACACTTCCGTTCTTGGACTGTCTCGCGCAAAAAGACAGCGGCAAGATAAGAACAACGGTATATCGTAAGCCTATCGACACGGATGCCATTTTGAGATTCACATCTGCGCGCTCTAAAAGGGTATTTCAGTCCGTAGCAAAATCGTTATTCTACAAGGTTGACCGCCTTTGCCGCGATGATACAGATAAGAGACGAGCTCATGAAGAAGTCAGTCGCCGACTTGCAAATCATGGTTACCCCAGGAGCTTAATTAAGCGCCAATTGAACCGAGTTAAACATCCGCAACCGAAGACGGAAAAAGTTTGGCGAGCTACGGTATCTCGACCGTATGTCAAAAGCGGTTCCGAAGGAATAAGTCGAATCTTGAATAACGCAGGTATTAGAGTAGCATTTTAGGCAGGTAGAACTCTCCGCTGCGTATTAATTCATCTCAAAGATAAGACTCCTTTAGGTTGTGCGACGAACAGCATCTACAAAATCAAATGCAAGGGTTGCGCGGGTGTTTACATTGGGCAAACGTCTAGAGAACTCTGCACTAGGGTAAACGAACACAGAAAACGAGTGGGAAAGCAACCCCGCAATCCCAGTGAATATCAATCACTGATTGGGGATTCTGCACCAGCTGAACACGTGCTAGACACTCGACACAGCGTAGATCTTGATAACGTGGAAGTGATAAGACGGGGGGGATACTTATAGGGAAAGACTTCACGCCGAGGCTGTTGCAATAATGAAGGCCGGGGCGAATGCGGTGAACAAGGTGGATATCTCAACAATTTGGCGTTCGGTTCTGCAGCGGATAAAGATTAACGAAAATAACACCTAATGATTACGTAAGCAGTGTGTCAACAGACGCTGTTCACACCTGTGCACTTAATAAACAATTAGGGATGAACACAGCAATTGGGGTGTGTGATCAATTATCTTGAACTCCCCTGTCTAGCTTAGAGAACTCAGGATTGGTCAAGAAAATGCCATTTAAACCTGAACACTGTTCGTACCGACACCCTTGGTATGACGAAGCTTCTGTGTTCAGAAGCGAAACGTTACCAAAAACTAGCTATAACCGATTGATTGCAAACTTTATTTTCCTGAACACAGAAAGCTTGTTTTCAATGTTTGACAGTGAAAACAGCAAGGAAATTGTCATGCTGGTGTCGCTCTAATAGTTCACAAAACTCGGTTGAATGCCTGTCTGGTTCCCAGTGTGTCTATACATTTACAGATTCAGTAGTAGCTTTCTATGTCCCAATCTCCCCATCATTTGGGCATTTTAACGTGTCAGGTTGTATGACATTCAGGCATTTGACACTTGCCACCGGTATAATGATGAAGACTGCACGAGGGCTAAGATATTGTCAGGTTGTCCGTGTCGCGACAGATATAAAAAAGTGGGTAAAGGCGGGGTTTCAAAGGTTGTCACAGCCGGGGGTGGTAGTAGGAATGAGCCACCTACTATCTATAAAATGCTCCCACGTGGCGTGCGTCTTAAATAGCCTCTGACAACCAAGTCCAACTCCTGGCCTGCACGAGTGGCTTTTTGAAGCCCGGCGGAACTGCTCTTACTGACAGGAGAAGGGGCAAGGCGGGTGACTGGCGCCTTAACACCAATTTGCTCCGGGCAGATGGAGCTCGTCAGCTACTGGCAATCCATCTAGGGGAAGGAAAACCCTGACTCCAAACCCCCACTGCCTTGTGGGTCACCCGATTGCGGGAAAGGCTTCGGGAGAAAAACCCGAGGAAAAATCCGGAGAGAAGCCCCGTAGGTAGATAACTGGCGCACAGCGCGTTTATCTGCCAACTCCCTGCTGCCTTGTAGGTTGCACTTGGCTGTGCAAAGGCTAGAGAGGTGTACTCGAACAAACACCAAGTGGTGCTGGGGACATCACTTGTACACTATCCCCAAGAAACTTCATGGTGGTGTCTCAATCCGAGACATTAATGAAGCCGGCTAATCCACCCGTGGAGCCAGCCGCACAAAAGTAAAGTAAAGTAAGTAAGTAAAGGCGGCGTGACCAAACAGACAACGAAAAGTGCGAAGGCAGTGATAGAAGACCAAAAGACAAGGTTGTTTTTGACGAAGGCAGATTGTTCTCCCGAGGAGTGGAAAACATTGCACCGCCTTGCGGAAACCTGATTATGCCCCATTGACAATTAAAAACCGGCCTTGTTCAAGCCAGGAGACGTTCGATTTTCCGGATGGGATCTCTCGCAATTGGATGGCGGATAAAGACATGTCTCAAAACCATCTACCACGGTGGCCTCAATGTAAGCATCGTAACTGTGTTTCAGCAACCCTGTACACTTGTGATGTGTAGTGA
Organism: Atriophallophorus winterbourni; assembly: GCA_013407085.1. NCBI lineage: Eukaryota > Metazoa > Platyhelminthes > Trematoda > Plagiorchiida > Microphallidae > Atriophallophorus > Atriophallophorus winterbourni. The sequence continues at coordinate 12,989 of JACCGJ010022450.1, forward strand.
CGACGAACGTTTGCTATGACGAGCTGAGGCCAGGGCATACGCTTCATACTTGTAATTACTTTACTTGTGTGCGACTATCTCCTCCTGGAGGATGAGTCGGCTTCAATGAAGAGTCTTGGGAATTTAGGTACAAAGCACCACTCATACTCGTTAAGCCCACAAAAACCTCGTTTTTGATAGACAAGCATCGATACACGTTACTGATAAAATGTTGGTTTTATGGTGATGCTTGGGGGAAAGACTTTGATGAAGTCGCGCGGCAGAGAAACAACGGTTCAAACATTGTGAAACAAACATGAATGCACAGGAGACGGTCAAGTAGTTTCTAGCAAACCACCAGTAGATTCAAAAGGTTGTCATAACCGGGGGTGCCAGTGAGAATATGCTCCCACTGTCTATAAAATGCTCCCATATGTTCCCCGAGCCTGGCGGAACTGCTTCTGCCAACTGGAGAAGGGGCGAGTGAATGGCGCCTGAAAACCAGTTTGCTTCGGGCTGATGGAGCTTGTTAGTCTGGGAGGGCATTTCATCTAAGGGAAGGAAAACCCTGATTTTAAACCTCCGCTGCCTTGCAGGATACCCGATCGCGGGAAAGGCTTCGGGAGAAAACGTTAGGGGAAAATCGGGAGCAGACGGATAGTTGGTGCACACCACCTGTTTCTGGCTACTCCTTGCTGCCTTGCACTTGGTTGCGCAAAGGCTAGAGAAGCTAACTCAAACAAACGGCTAGTAGTGCTGGGGACGCCACTTTGTACCCAAATTCCCAAGAATCTTCATTGAAGCCGACTCACCCTCCAGGAGGAGATAGTCGCACAAAAGTAAAAGTAAGTAAACCACCAGTGGTTCGGATTAATCCATTTTGAGGACAGTTTTTCAAGTTGATCCACCAGACAGTGCTGACGATTTTACGCTGGGAAGCGTTTCAATAGACTATACGGTCCGATTTCTGGAGAATGAATGTCTTCCGCAGCGCTCGCAGTGATTGGCAGTACTCCATCGATCGATGCAAGTTGCACGCCCGCGGCGTGATCTGCGTTCAGCAGCCAAGAGCTGTATTTGCTCCTCCCCAGCTAGCACACAATGTCTCTAATTTGAGCGGTCAAGAACAAGTTCGTTACAACTTGTAGGGACAATGCAGAGAGCTTTCATATCTCTTTTGCAAACGTCTTTGTACCACAAGCGCAGTCTACCCAATGGTCGACTTCCTGATTGCAACTGACCATAGAGTAGATCTTTTGGAATACGTCCATTTTCAAAGCTCACTGAACCTGATCTTACTGTCTCCACCTGACGATGGCAAACAGCCTGAAACCGGTAGTGGTGTGTAAGGGATGGGGATGTGAGCACCACATTACTTTGACCATTTTCCATTCTGTACACAGACACCAACGGTGTCGTAGTGGGGTGAACATGCTCTGTAGAGCAGTTTTAGAAATCATTTCAGCATTCGTTAATTTGTCTAACCACAATGTGTTCAAAACACGACGGGTGCTTTTTAAATGGAAAGTAATTAGCAATCGATTGGAATATGTTTGGGACCGATCGTGTATTCATAATGCAAAGGAATTTGAGTGCATTTGATTGCACTCAAATTCCTTTGCATTATTAGGAAAGTAATTATCTTCTGTCAGTGTCTGGCGTTGATGTTCTAGGTTTCACTGCTGTGCAAATAAGCACTAAGTAGCCACGGGCTGTCTACCATCATCTGTCTTTACAGTCAACTAGCGGTTGTCTCATACAACCAATTCGCCTATCAATCTCAGTTTCTAGTAAGAGGTTATCGCCATGGTTAGCCAGGATATGTGAAATGAAGTACTGGCTCCCCACCAAACATGCAGAACAAAACACGTATACACGGCAGAGCTAAGGCACGTTATAGAAGGGATGTGTTGTAAATATGCTCATTTTATGGTTTACTGACACTTAATTGTCGACACTAAATCCCTAGACACTTAACCCTCAAGTCACTTCATCTCCAGTCACTTAATCTTCAGTCAGTGAGTTTGATAACTTCTGAAGAATGCGCATATCTCAGCATACTTCTTCTTCTTCTGTTTGATATGAACCCCAGCAATTTCTTGAAGAACTGAGACCGTATGTTGTCGGCAATCCTTTCGTAAACCGTTAAGAAATGTCCACATGATGGGATGTTGGCAAGAAAAGAGTGACTGTAATGCATCATTCAACGGCACAATCATGAGGTGTAAATCATCGGCTGCCTTATTATCTGCTTTTATCCCTTGTTCACTTAATTTTCGTTGAATGACATGACAGCTCGAGCAATTTAGCGATACTCAACTACGAAAAAATTGACGTCCTTAAAATTAGAAGTTATCAAACTGGGGATTAAGTGACTGAAGATTAAGTGACTGCGGATAAACTTGGGGGTTAAATGTCTGGTGATTAAGTGTCAGCGATTAAGTGTCTGACGATTAAACAAGATTATACTTGAATGCCACTGTTGCATAGGGTTCGTACAACGAACCACGATGTTCAGACACAGAATCACAAAGTGATTCTTGGTCAGGCATATAACAGTTGGCATACAATTATAACCTTGTTTACCTTTAATCCACTGTTTCAAGGCTCACTGAACCTGATCTTACTGTCTCCACCTGACGACGACAAACAGCCAGAAACCGGTTAGTTGGTGTGAAGGGATGGGATGATGTGAGACAACACATACTTTGGGTCATCCATAAGCGCTCGAAGTGCTTGCACCAAGAATCACTTTGTGATTATGTCTGAACATCGGGTGCGTTGAGAACCCTATATAACAGTTGGCATACAAGTATAATCTTGTTTACCTTTAATCCACTGTTTCAAGGCTCACTGAACCTGATCTTACTGTCTCCACCTGACGAAGGCAAACAGCCAGAAACCGGTAGTGGTGTGTAAGGGATGGGGATGTGAGCAACACATTACTTTGGTCATCCACAAGCGTCTTGAGTGGTTTGACCAAGAATCACTTTGTGATTCTGTGTCTGAACATCGTGGTTCGTTGTACGAACCCTATATAACAGTTGGCATACAAGTATAATCTTGTTTACCTTTAATCCACTGTTTCAAGGCTCACTGAACCTGATCTTACTGTCTCCACCTGACGACGGCAAACAGCCAGAAACCGGTAGTGGTGTGTAAGGGATGGGGATGTGAGCAACACATTACTTTTGTCTGACGATTAATTGTCCGACGGCTTTTATAGCCAGACAGATGAAGGGTGGAAAAAAGAGTGAAAGAAACATACAACGAAGGTCTATCCCATTGCGTTCTCCTGTTCACGTGATCCACATAGTAGACCCGGTTGTTCTGATCGATACGTTCCTCCCATCCAGGAGGCAACGGGTCGGTCACAACTTCCACCGAAGACAAACTATCCTCCGCTTGGACCGTAGCGACATCTGGCGCCTCGAGAGGCAGCTCGCGTTCGTCAGGGACTTCCACAGGCGAAGCTCGATTGACCGATTCCGGTCTTGCGGCACCGGCCAACTCAGCCAGAGTCGGCTGACGACTCGTTGTCGGTTCTGAGGTGGCATTCGCGGGATCTGGAGGTGTCGGTGAGGATGTGGAACCCGTTTGAAAGATGCCCGTGGGCTGAAAATGTAAGTGAAACAGATAGATACTGAGTAAAACGAAGCAGTTTTGTGGTGACGTCTATGAGTACTTGGCGACTACATACAGAGCCAAACAACGAAGCTGTCAGACTCAATAACTCGTAGAAATCTTTGTATCACGCGATAAAACATTGCGAGTTTAGAATGCTAGAGCGATGGAGAAATTGGACTGATTTCACTGTCGGGAGCAAACTATACCGCAGTGGAGTGTGGCGAGAGAGGTTGATAGCTTGTATGTATGTATGGCGGGCGTCTCATATAGCGTCGGGTAGCCAAGTCCAGCTCCTAGCCTGCATGCTTATTCCTGTGTGACCTGTCAGAACTGCTTCTATGGATAGGAAAATGGGCGAAGGCGGCTGACTGGCGCCTCAAAACCAGCATGCTTCGGGCAGGCGGAGCTCGTAAGTCCATGAAGGCGATACACCTAGGGAAAGGATAACCCTTATCTCAAACTTCCACTGCCTTCTGGCTATATCCAATCATGGAGAAGGCTTCAGGAATCAACCCCGAGGAAAAATTCGCAGCCGGAGTCACTTTAGGGAGTCTGAAGTTGTATTCAACTTCGTCCCGTCAACTCCTACGACGACATCGTTGTCTAAATGTATCAGCACAGGGATATGGGTAATCGCAAGTGCTTCAGCAAGACAAGTTTCAGTGTCGACCGTCACGAGCTTATAAAAACAGTGAGAAATGATTTTCTCTTCGAGATACTCAGAACTAAACCGTCAAAACGATTTTTCTTTGATGGGTGAGGAATCTAAAGTATACCGACTATCACCTCTGGAATTCACTTTTTTGTGTTGTGTAACTAACACCGTGCTCCATTGATTTACCACCGGTAGTAAGCTATATGCGGAAACACGCTGGAATCTTAATGCCCTTGCAATTTTTATATTCATCTCTAAATGCTGTCTAGACTTGGGTAAACTGATGGTATCTTAGCCCACGTGCAGTCTCTGACTGTCGGCACGTTACCTGGGTTTGGCATGTGATTTCATACGTACATGGTTGTATAGCAGTTAGGCACTTGGTGCTTGCTACCGGTTCCAAAGGTTGTCATAGCCGGGGGTGGCAGTGGGGATAAGCTCCCACTGTTTATAAAATGATCCAATTTGGCATGCGTATCAAATAGCCTTTGACAACCAAGTCCAGCTTCTGGCCTGCACGAGTGGCTCCCCGAGCCGGGTTTCTACCAACAGGAGAAGGGGCGAGGGCGAATGACTGGCGCCTGAAATCCAGTTTGCTTAGGGCAGATGGAACTCGTGAGTCTGTTAGGGTATTTCATCTAAGGGAACGAAAACCCTAATTTTCAACCTCCGCTGGAAAGACTAAGGAAACACCTCGCACGGTTAGTTGGTGCACACCACCTCTGTCTGGCAACTCCCTGCTGGGTTGCAGGTCGCACTTGGTTGTGAAAAGGCTAGAGAAGCTGACTCGAACAAACGCCGAGTGGTGCTGAGGACGCCGCTTTGTACCCAAATTCCCAAGAATCTTCATTGAAACCGACTTATCATCCAAGATTAGATAGTCACACAAAAGTAAAGTACCAGTGTACCGCTGAACCAGATGTTGATGATGATTGAGATGGTGTTAAATGATGCTTCACCGAGGTATGTATGTATGTAAGCATGTATGTGAATCACCAGCCTGAATAGAGTCAGTACCGCACAGTCATACACTGCGCATAGTCTAAGATACTCTCAGGTTGCCCATGCCTAGAAGGATGTAAGAGAAAACGGTTGTGAGACTTTTGCAAAAATTATTGATCATTTTCATTACACAAAGCTCCGTATTCTCATGTATGTACGTATAACATCACAAGCGTGATCCAGACAAAGTGCTGCACAGTCGTGGACCGCACTTAGAGAAAGATACTTCGGGGTTGCCCCGGAATAGACAGACATAAATCAAGAGAACATGGCAAGAAGACTCCAGCATGTTTCTGCATGCAGCTCAGTACCAGCACGGATGCGCAATCATGCAGCATCTATTTGTTGTGCGGCTAACATCGTGCTAAATTGATTGGCCAACGGTAGTGAGCTGCATGCTGAAACACACTGGAGTCTCACTACCATTTCTATTTACCCCCTCATATCTGTCTAGGCCTGGGCAACCTGACAGTATCTGAGCCCACGTGCGGCACTTTGCCCGGATCTGGCTAGTGCTTTCATACCATACCAGAACCAATGACAAATCAATAGATGTTGGAATAAGAAACAAACAAACGAAGACTCCACTTACCAGAGGTAGTTCACTAGCCAAAGTGAGTCGAGGATTTGTACCGACAGGCAAGTAAGCGAAATACAAATAGATGCTGCCACGAACACGAGAATGTGAGCTGAAACACGGACAAGAAATATGATTCAGAAGAGGCATGCTTCATCCGATTAATTAATAAAAGATCGTTATGGTTCCCGGTGACCGAATAGGTTGAGTTAAGGTAGAAAAATCACATGGGGGAGGGCGGGGTGAATGGAAAATCTACCTATTTCAAGTATGGTATGAAAGCACAAGCCAGATCCAGGCAAAGTGCTTAACAGTCAGAGACTGCACGTGGGCTAAGATACTGTCAGGTTGCCCAGGCCTAGACAGATATGAGGAAGAAAAAAGAACAGGAAATGGTAGTGAGACTCCAGCCTGTTTCAGCATGTAGCTCACTGCCGTTGGCCAATCAATTTAGCACGATGTTAGCTGCACAGCACATAAATGTTTCACGTTTGCACATCCGTGCAAGTAGATAAAAACTTTGGAGAATGATGGAGATATTTCGCACAAGAGTTTGCAAATAATCTTGTACATTGTCAAGCGGAGTGATGAAGAAAGCTTGTTTTGGTGAATGTCAGTAAAAACTTTGAGAAGTCGCTCTACTCGTTCACAATCGCACGGATGTGCAATCGTTCAGCATTTCTGTGCTGTGCGGCTAACATCGTGCTAAATTGATTGGCCGACGGTAGTGAGCTGCATGCTGAAACAGACTGGAGTCTCACTAACATTTCCTGTTATTTTATCTTCCTCTTATCTATCTAGGCCAGGGCAACCTGACAGTATCGTCAGCCCATGTGCAGTCTCTGACTGTACGGCACTTTGCCTGGATCAGGCTTGTGTTTTCATACAATCATACCAAAGGTTGTCATAGACGGGGGTGGCAGTGGGGATAAGCTCCCACTGTTTATAAAATGCTCCCATATGGCATGCGTCTCAAATAGCCTCTGACAACCAAGTCCAGCTTCTGGCCTGCACAACAGGCTCCCCGAGCTCGGCGGAACTGCTTCTACCAACAGGAGAAGGGGCTAGTGACTGGCGCCTGAAAACCAGTTTGCTTCGGGTAGATATAGCTCGTTAGCCTGGGAGGGCATTTCATCTAAGGGAAGGAAAACCCTGATTTTAAACCTTCGCTGCCTTGTGGGATACCCGATCGCGGGAAAGGCTTCGGGAGAAAACCCTGAGGAAAAACCTGGAACAGAGTCTGGTAGACCACCTCTTTCTGGCAACTCCCTGCTGCCTTGCAGGTCGCACTTGGTTGTGAAAACGCTAGAGAAGCCGACTCGAACAAACGCCGAGTGGTGCTGGGGACGCCGCTTTGTACCCAAATTCCCAAGAATCTTCTTCGAAGCCGACTCATCCTCCAGGAGGAGATAGTCGCACAAAGTAAAGTAAGTAAGTACAATCATACCACACTCGTTCATAACACTTGGTTGAATGCGTGTTTGATTAGAGGTGTAGGTATTCCATTCCACTGTGTTTATGCTTTTTAAGTCCCAACCTTCCTCGTCATATTAGGATTTAAGTGTGTCATGTTTGTACGGCAGTTTCGCCATCGGTACTTGTTACTGTTGAGGTTGATGATGAGAAGCAACCTTTAGGAGACTATTGATCATCACGAATTTGGGCCCAGGCAATGTGCCCGAGAGTCGGAGACTGCATGTGGGTTAAAATACTGACAGATTGCCCAGGCGCAGACACATATAGGAGCAAATGGCAGTGAGAGTCAAGCGTGTGTCCGCATGACGCTTCGTGCTTGTGGCAAATCAATTTAGAACGGTGTTACCGGTACGGTATGGTACAAAATCACAAGCCTGATCCAGACAAAGTGCCGCACAGTCAGAGACTGCACGTGGACTAAGATACTGGCAGCTTGCCCAGGCCTAGACAGATATGAGGAAGAAAAAAAAACAGGAAATGTTAGTGAGACTCTAGCCTGTTTCAACACGCAGCTGACTATCGATGGCCAATCAATTTAGCACGGTGTTAGCCGCACAGCACAAAATACTGCACGATTGCACACCCGCGTATTATCTGAACAATACAAAAGTACTGCACAACGGCAGATACGTGAAATTATCGAATAACGAAGAGAGTGAAACATTTCTGGGCTAGATTTGTTGCGAACCATATGCGGCGATCTGCAAGGGGCGTTGACAAACGGAAATTTTGATACCCCAAGCACTTGTTGGAAACGAGTTATTCAACCTATTCAAGATAATTCTAGCTGGATGATGATGATCCCCAGATTCCCCCATAATAGGATATTCATGATGGTTGGTCGGTTGTTTTAAGAATGCTTCATCACCGTTTACCATACCGCGCCTTATTCGCAGAGCCGGCAGAAACGGGGAGAAACGATCGGGTGGCCAGTTCATGATGTAGCGTATAGGGATAAGAAACTCGCCGTAGCGATAGGCTCAGTGTGGCGTACTCGTTTGCCTGGGTGAGGTCCAAAAGACGCACCCAATAGTTGGCTGGAAACTTAAGAGATATGGCTGCAAACTGAAATCAGTGGCGACAGTGTATTTTATTTGATATGTCAAACGTTTTTATCAAATGTGTCAGTGAAACTGCGAAACAAGCTGCGTTTTGTGCATTTGCTTTTGTATATTCCGTTTGTCGTCTTATCTGATATTCCTGCTTCATGTTGCTTGGCAATTTGTCTGGCAGTAGACTTGTTTCATGATGATGATGATAATGATAGGATGTTTGTAATTTGAGGTTTCATTTCTATGATTGGCTGAATGAATGAATGAAAGCACATGCCTGATCTAGGCAAAGTGCCACACAGTCAGAGACTGCACGTGGGCGATATTACTGTCAGATTGTCCAGGTCTAGACAGGCATGAGAAATAGATAATAAAGATGGTAGTCAGACTCCAGTGTGTTTCAGCATGCAGCTCACTACCCGTGGCCAATCAATTTAGCACAGTGTTAGCCGCACAGCATAGAAGTACTGTACGATTGCACATCCGTGTAATAATTGGCTGAAGACCTCTGTGAAGCTCATTAGCACAGAGCAGTAGCATAGAGTAGGTCTTTTAAAATACGACCATTTTCTGTTATGCGGACATGAACCAGCCAGTGTAGACGAGAGAAAATGGCAGCTACTCTGTGGTTATCCACAATGGTTTAACCAAGATACGTGAAATGATGTACTGGTTCAAGCTGGCAGTTTTAAACATTGGGGTTGGAAAGCGATACAGCCCCCCCCCCCCGTTACTTTGGACTTTGGTCTTGTACATGCTGATTGTGAACCCAAAGTCCATTAGTCACCACAGCTGCTCATGATAGTGAGCCCTAATGTCTGCATCATCTGCAAACAGCAGATGACGGATTAACACAACCCCTACCTTGGCTTGTGCTCTCTAACGGTTCAGGTTGAAAACGCTGCAGATTCATCCTAGTGGTCAAAAATAAGCATGGTAAAATATAAATAACCACGTTTTACCGTCGAGGACGGAGTCGACAGTGTTTGGGCGCAATCTGTTGACCAGAATCCTCTGTGGCGATGGTGGAGTGAAGCAATGGTATCGAAACAACACCTAGAAAGTCATCCCGAGTCTACGAGAGAGGAAAATTCAATAAATGTATCCACACATACCAGCCGATTGGCATCGTACAATTCAAAGACCAATCTATTCTCGTGAGGATTCACTCTGAAAATGAATTCCTCGTTCCAGACCGGATTCAAACAACGTTTGATTGTTTTGGTACATGTCGGAGGACACACCATTCCAGCGGAATGAGGGTTTTTGAACAAATAAATTTTGCAATAAGGATCACTGAAGGGAACAGAGTGAGATGAGTGGGGGGGCATGGTACCTGGAGCCGAAGATATCTTTCTTCAACAGATTCACAGCGTTCATCACCCGCACGCGCAGCAAACGTGTGGAATCATCACACTGCGGTGAAGATGAAGAGGGGCTGATCGAGAAACTTACTCTTGCGACCGGAATGCCTTGGATTTCCAAATGTTGTAAGATACGCCGGGAACTTTGGGAAGGTGATGTTTGGGTCATAGATGTGAATAAACCTTGAAAATGAAATTGTGGATTAAATAAGTAGAATAAACTGAAAATGGCACGGGGCATTATGACTTAGAGAACCAAATGTAGAGCAACCGGTCAGTACCAAAGACGAAAGATTGGATATAAATAAAACCGGGAATCGGGAAATCTTAAAGCATGGAAAAAGGAATATGACTGCAACGGTTTTCCGATTGTATAGAAGGAAATGGCGGTAACTCACAAATAGAGGAAGCTGGATAGCGAACTAGAAACGTATCCATCAAGCGATGGAAAGATACCGGGGTCCGAACCCATCGAAAAGCGATTCTAGGAATGGGTCTAAAATTGCATTCATTCGTTTTTTTTAATCAGGCACCATACACAGAGGTTAAACGGGTATGAACAGCAGTCGCAGCGCTACCACCTTAACTGAAAGCGAATAGTACATTTATAACAGGACATTTATAATACATTTCCAAGACCGATCACCGTGGTATTCCTGGAGATCCGAGCAGAACTGATGTCTGCGACGCATCCTCAATGTTCGATGGGACGAGCGAGTAACGACTGACGAGGTTCGCCACCGTTGTTTTCATATCCTTTGCGACAACACCGATTGAGATGATTTAGCCACATCCTGAGACGCTCGGACGCTGAACTAAGCAAGATTACCTTATAGCCGACACCCTGCGCAGAATGCTGTTTTCGTCGCGGAGGAGAATTAAAGACTTGGCTCGCCATCGTGAGATCGGATGTGGTGCTGCTTGGTCTACGATCGGTGTTCGGATGGCGCTTTTTCATTTTTAAATGATTGTGTAAATATATATATATATATTTATATTCGAATAGGCGCCAAACTTGTCATCACGTTCGCGCTGTGTAGGAGATTTTAACCTCTCCCTCGTCGTGACTACGCTCACGGCACAAACTCAAAAACTTCTATTCTCACGATTAAATGACCCCGTGTTTAATTATTCATTATAAGTAACCTGTGGCGTTTTCAGTTTTATCTCTAGACCCTGTTCTTTTTTCTCCCTCATATCTGTCTAGGCCTGGGCAACCTGACAGTATCTTAGCCCACGTGCAGTCTCTGACTGTACGGCACTTTGTCTGGATCAGACTTGCGCTTTCACCATCATTTTCCCGGGAAGCACCAAAATCATCATCAAGTCTGGAGCCAGACAAAGGGCCAAGCAACATGGAGCAGCAAAAGCGGATAAGCAAGCGCGTGAGAAAAAAGGAAAGCCAGAAATCTGAATATGCAAAAAGCAGCTTCTTGTTGTAGTTTCATTGTGATAGGAGGGCACCCTCCTAACGAATAAAACAAGCCGGGTTACTTGATCAAACAAAGTGGCAACGGAG
>JACCGJ010022451.1:0-34347 GCA_013407085.1 Atriophallophorus winterbourni
AGCTATTTTACCGTAACATCTGTTACACAATGAATACATTGCTTCGGTTGCCGACAGTTTTTCACTGCACCTCGTCATCCACAATCAAATTTTGTGGGGACCCTACTGCGAGCGACTAATTCTTGCGCATCAACTACATTTGACGAACTTGATCGATTTGTTGACAATTTCTTATTGCAATTTCCTAGTTGTACTCATGCGACTACCGGACAAACTCCAGCTATGTTATGGAAATCAAGATCACGGAAACCCAATCTGATGGGTCTAGGATTAGCTTAAACTTCATTTCATCGTGTCAATGAATTCCGACATAGTGATTCTATCGTGCTTGGCAATATCGATAAATGCATAGTAAAAATAATGGAACTTGATGATGGCTCAACGCATCGCCGTCACATGGATTAATTTACCTACCGAGATATAGGACAGTTATGTTCCGATTCTCACTGCATTGAAAGTAATAACATCACTATCCTAGATACCCCTGAAGATAATGAACCGCAAAGAGTGTAAATAAGATCAGAACATTTGATGACCAAGCCGTCACGGGATTTAAAATAGCCAGAATCATTCGCAAACTGCGCTGAATGTGATAAATGTACTATGGACCAACGAAGTCTGTATTTTCATATAGATTTTATAATATGACATTAATTATTTCATTGGGCAATATTCGAATATACCTCATAATTAGTTGCTCATTATGTAATTTTTCACTATTAGCTAATCGAAGTTAGATCCAGCGTGTATCCGCGTCACAAGCATCTGGATCCGTTATCTCACGGCATGGAAGGTTTCGGCTATCGTACAATGATACACCATTTCCTCGTGTTTCGCGATCTTGGCGAATAATTTACGTAACGTGTTATTTTATTTGACGTTAACAAAAAGTTGATACGGCGCGATAATATACCTGATTTATAGAAATGTTTTCACTAGGAGACTTGCTTGATCTGCGTGATGAGAAAGTGACAATCGGGCATACACTATCGTTTCACGTCCCAATTTACGTATTGGTTTTCAATGCATGGCGATTTTAAAGCGAAATTGCTCCGAAACACGTAACACATTATTCGTAAGACCTATAAATGATATACTCTACTAGCTCAATACTAGAGTATTTTTCATATGTTCATTCATGCCTTAATCTTCGATGTTGTAAAGTCTTAACTGTGTAATCCTTATAACTTGAATCAAACTAGTTCCCGACTGTGGAAAACTCTAACAGCAAAAATACAAAAGCGATGCAAATGAGCGAACAAACAGGAGCAGATCCCTTGGCGATTTGCAGAAAGAAGACCTCGCAGTAAACAGATAATACGTGCATAAGTAATTCAGTCGCAGCAAACATTCATATAGATATACAATGAGAGTTATATGCAAAATTGTTGGAGCTCAAATAATCGAACTGCACGTCATTTATGTGGAATTGAGTATGCATGTTGGTGATTTTCTCATGAAACAGGTCAACAATCGTTAGTTTCGCAATCACTCCATCCTAAATTTAGTAATAAGTATATGATTTTCTGCGCACTTTATTGCAGTGAATATGTCCTTGAATTGATGTTACTATTAGCGCGCGCAAATAAAAAGTGTATTTTCTGATCGCAAACAAAACATTAATGAAAAATAGTCATTTACACCATACATAAATGTTGGAATAATTATCCTTATGATTTTCTCCAAAAACGTTTCAATGTTCATAACCATTGTAATTTTTTCGTTCCTGTTCTGAACCGATTGTAAAGTTTAATACGTTAATGAGGCCTTCGCCACAGGTTTCTAGGGATGAAGCTCGCTTATCTGGTTAGCTTCACGAATGGATAACCAGTTTTCTCAGTGATAGATCCTTCCAGTAGGCGAAACTACCTTTGAATTCGCAAAAGCCACAAGTGGGGCCCAATATTCTTTCTGATCTAGCATCGCAGTTGTCATGTCCCTGCGACATGTTTGCTGATGATATCAAATTCACTTGATCCAGTGATTACGGTGACTTGTTGAGAGATATTGAAAAGGTTAGTAAACGGTCACAGGATTGGGATCTTCCTCTGAACTATAGAAAATGTCATCTGTTGTCTGCAGCAGTCGGCAAAATTGCGGTAACTGCGAATAACGGTAGGATCGACTTTAAATCTATTCAGAGGGTTAAGGATCTACGTATAGTAGTAACAGCGGACTTTAAATTGGCTGCGCAATGTGCTTCAGCTGCACAATGAGCTAGAGTAGAATTTATTAAGCTTAAATCTGTCCTGACATGTAGAACGCTGAAAGTGTTTAACCCCCTTATATACGGCAATCTTCATGCCGCATTTAGAATACTGCGTGCAAGCCTGGAGTCCTTACTTCCGAATAGACATATTACTACTAGAGGGGGTACAACGTCTGGCTACCAAAATGGTTGAATGTATATCCAGAAAACCCTACGACGAACGTCTTATTTCTTTAAGTCTCTTCTCACTTCGGCGTCTACGGGGTGACTTAATGAAAACCTTGAAAAAACCTGAAATGCTTAGGCGACCAGGGTTGTCAATACCTTTTCTCTCGAGCGATCAATCCTTCAACTAGAGGGCATACATTGAAGCTCGCGAAAAATCACAGCCGTCTGGATCTTAGGAAAAACGTCTTCATTGAAACAGTGGTAAGCTTCTAGTACAAGCTATCTGAGGAACTAATCGCTTGCGTATCAGTACGTGCGTTCAAAAAGGGTTTAGATCCCTCGTGGCATGGGATTTTTCATGACTTCTTCCCATGAATATGCAGATGTCCTGTTGACAGAATTTGCATGAAAAAGTTTATCACTTAACATTTATACGGTTCATACCATGATTAAAAATGCACAAAATGCATAAAAATCAAATAATATTATATCTCGTTTTAAATGTCCGCACAAATTTTCCATAGTTAACATCTCACCGGCTTGGTTAAGAGAAACCCTTTCCGTTTATTTCAGTCGCAGCTACAAATACCGGGACTGAAGGACCGCCTGGAAAACACCGGACGTATCATCGCATACAACGAGGATACCAAAGAACAATGAACCAACCTTCGCAGTGGTGGGCGCTCCTTTGAATTTTTCCACCGAGAAATTCCGGACGCTCGATTGGCTTATCAGCCATTTACAGTCCTGTGCCAACTGAACTGAACTAACTCATAAATAAAAGTATAATATATTTATTTTTAACATACCGTATAACACGATGCTTTAACTTGGCAAGATGTTTTCTTAAATATATCTCTCACGAATTGAAATCTTGTCATGTATCTCTGTGGATAAATACCTCGGAATATTGATTAATATAAATCTAAAAAGCGCACTTCAACACAAACTTTCCACAGTCCAGCAGACGGTCAGGAGTATCCCGGAGACTATTTGCAGTATTCTCACCAGTAAATTTATCAATGATTTTGTACGTCTACTGTCGTGCAGTCATAGAGTATGCGTTAGAGGTCTGGGCTTCGATAAAATTTCTCAGCATCTAAGAATATTCGACTTCACTAAGTAGAGGCTACGGCACAATATTATTTTCACCCGAAAATACTTTGTCTAACTAAAAAATACTTTGAAAAACTTGTTTCTAGATTGTGGTGCGGATGTGACGCGTAAGCATACCTAACATATAACTTTACATTCGAATTTCATGTATTGATCGCTGGCTTCATTTTCTTACCGTGTGTGCTAAATCGTTTTTAATTTCCCTAACTCTCCTTGCATGACAATATGTAAAGCAAAATTGATCCTGTATATGCAAATATACAACATTTGTGAGCCGTACACTACTGGTGATATTCTTATGGTGCAGAAGTTCATTCATATCATAAACCTATGGTTTTATAAATCGTTCGCATTTTAAATTTAGATCAGCAAATCCTCGTATGCTCGATATATTTCGAATAAATACCATTGAAATCTACATGTTTTATTTTTCTTAATTGTAAATAAATGAATATTGTGTTTTCAGGCGTGAAGCACAAAACGTTTTGCAAAGGAAATTGCTTTCAACGTGTTATTTCGAAATATCATACTTACATACTTATCATACATAGACATAATATGCTCCTATACCTGCAAGCGCTATGACGACACCAGAGAAGTACATCTGTTTGAAACCTAAAGACCGTAATTTTTAGTGTGCATAAACTTGTTAAAGAATGCCGAGATTTTATGCTCTCGAAACGCTTGATCGAAATGGAAGAAATTTCCGAGTATCAAAAGCAAATGATCGATTCGTCAAACGCGTTTCGTAGGACATGGAATTTATTTTTACCGCTTTCTGTAATTCAGACCACGAGCTAAAGGTCAGAAGATCAAGAGTTCAAACATTGCTGCACAATCTCAAGCAGAAAATGGCGTCAGCTTTCCGAGGCCAGAATTCAGGTAAATTCATCAATTAGATTAATGCCGAATAGCAGAAATTATTGCTGTCGAGCACCTACTCAAGGAGATCGAGCAGGCTATCGCGGGAGAGAAAAGCGAAATAGCCTCACTGTAAGTATATTTATACACGTTGATGTATTTATGGTGTGAATGATTCAAAAAATCGATGAGCAGCAGAAATTGAAAAAGAATTGAATTGCAGTGTTCTATGAGCAATGCAAAATAGTGCTTGTCATTTGTACGCATAGTTATCATGTGTTCTGTATTTGAGCACATTTTTATTTGATGGAACCCTTTACTTACGGGCTTTCCCGTTGTCTTTATTAAGAGAATCTAACCTCTCTTTTTAACTGATGACGGGAGGCAGTCAGAAGAGGGTGCAATGCAATTGCAGAGGATCTGAACACTTCATTTCATTAGACAGTTATGCGCCAAAAACGTGTGACCTATAGTAGTTCCGTGATTCTATATTTTATTACCGTGTTTCCTGTGTGAATCCAAACAACAATGGTTTCAAGTGCGAATCTGGTTAACTAGCATTTGAGTCCTTCAAAGCTTACTAAGCCTTTCTCACCTGATGTTGACAGAGTTGGAAACAGGTTTTGAAGTATAATTACCAGAGTTGTGAAGAAAACTGAAGATACAAGGTTTCATGTTTATTTCTAGAGTTATCATCTGGTTTTATGTGTCATTTTAGTCGTCTTATAATGCAACACTGGCATATAATTTCCAATATGCTGTCGGCTGTTCTAAGTACAATTTAGAAAGCGTTAATAAATATAATTCAAATTTTAACACAGACTTTGAATTATAGACTTAAAATGACAGGAATACTTTTTCCAACAATGCATGGAATGCATTATTTGTCAATTTTCAAGGGAGTAAACTATACGGATGCTTTACAGGTTGTTTTGGAATTAAAATGTTCCGAGGAGTTTGCTGATTAAATATCTGGCAAGAAAGAAGGTCCATAGCATTTACAATTCTACGAAACAGCAGCTCCAAAATTTTGCATAGGTAACGAACGATTACTACCAGGTTCAGGCGTAAAAAGCGGAAATGGTTTTTCTCACCGCACCGCAATACCATCTCTGAACATGTATAAATCTATTGGCCCGGTATTGTTCTTTTCAATACTGTAATTCGAACAAATTTTAGTTATTTTTCACCCGTAGCATATTCTGCTAATGTTGTGTTCACACACTGATCGGGTAATTGCTGTGCTTCAGTTCAAGAATTTTAATAGGTTTACCAAACGAGAGACGAACTCGTGGAGTTTTCTTTAAATTCGACGTGAAACTGCTTCAGTGAACACTTTTCCCCAGATCAGGTGGTCCGGGGTACAGCCAGTAGATAAATTAAGCAAATTTTGCGCCTAACCAGGCGGAACTGCTTCTATGGACAAAAGGAGGGGCGATACAGCTGACTAGCGGCTCAAGGGGTCAACATAGGGCAAGGAGTAATCTTTGTATGAAACATCCACTTTTGTGTGACTATATTTACTCATGTAAATTCCCTGAGAAATCAACCTGGCGTACACCGATAGAGAAGTTACTTCATTCCACTTCTGTGGATAACACAAAAGGCCGTAGATACCGGATTGAAGTTCTGGATTAACGGGCAAGGAGCTCAGCGCGAAAAATTAGTGAAAAGACGATGACAAACGTTCGAATTGTATTCTCGTTGAGTTCGTGTCCATGAAATTATGCATGGATGCCAGACTTATCAGAATGTTTACAAATTTGTCAATGTTTCTTCACGACGGATAAGCTGAGGATAATTTGATCTATTACATCATAGGTCAATGGCATTGATCAATATTTGCATTTCAAGCATCAGCTCACGACCATCTTTTTATTGCGTCACTACAACAGTGATAATTGGAGGTTCTTACCAGTTCAAGAAAATAGTGTGAGATGAATTCTTGGAGGAATATTCAATATTCCTTATTCACGGAGGTTAGCTGACTGTGGGTCTAGTCGAAGTGAAATTAGCTGATCCCTGAATGTAAATTGGATAGGCACTATACTTCCTGTTCCAACTCAGGACCCAGAGATTTTTATAGTAGAAAAAGCAATAAGTTTAACCAAATCCACAGAATGAGGAGGATTAGGGAGTTAAAACATATAACCTCTGAGAGTTAATGTAGACAGTCATATAGCGCATGGTTGGCCATGTATTCATCGATCTTTGAAGTGAAACCCACAACTGATTCCGAGCGTATGCTTTCTTTGGACAATGCATTACAAGTGAAACGAATTCTAACCGAGAAAACAATTACGGCGAATATCCACTCGAGAATAAGGGATTCTCCAAACATTGGGGTCTTCATGTGGCGCGAAATATTTTCTTAAAATTGGTATTTCGCTGAGGCAATGATTGCCAAACTGAGTAGTTTCCATTTAAATCTAGAAAATGGGTCAAGTTTGAAAATGTTTCGTAATAAAGTAACGCTATTCCAAAAATATTTTGAAGAGAGTTTCAAGCAGATTGCAGTGTAAGTTAAAGTGTTGATCAGTGACGAACAACATATTTATTATCATCTCAAAAACAAACAAGGCATTGCCTATCCACTAGTTATCCCATAGCTACATTTGATTTCCAGAAGCTAATATACTTTTATTTTTCAAGCAAATTCGCGCTCATATTTCTTGTCACAGGTCCGCAAGCCTAGCTACTGAAGAACAAGATTTGTGGAGATTTTGCCTGCACATGGAGCGGCGACTTGAGCTATGGTCAAACGAATCTTTAATCACGGAGATGAAACCCAACGCGACGTCGCATCAGATTGATTCAACTGGAATAGCACCCAGTGGAAAAACAAGAAGCAATGTAAGCGATTTCGTCAATCTTCAGGAGAAAAAGGTTAGAAGACACACGGCAGCAGATAGATATTACTAGATAGTTAGTTAGTCAGCTATAAGCTAATATGTAGACATACGTGGTGCAACTGACGCCGTACAACCGAGTTATGACTATCGTTACCAGCGCTGTGGGAGAGATTGTTCCTCCCGAATCGGACTGTTTAGTCATTCAAAAAGCTGTATAAGATGAAAATTCATGCGATTGTGATGTACATCAATGGTCGACATCGACTGAAGGAGGCCAACAACAACAGACATATGTGTCGATTGATTTATAGAAACCAGGTGGCTAAACTGAAAAATAAATACATTGAACAAAAGTTATACGGATGACACATTATCTGAGCCTGTGTGCAGTCAATGACTTGGCGGAGCTTAGGCTGGATCAGGCATACATACATAGGGATCGGAAGACGTTGATGTATAAATGAAAATATATACACTGCATAGTTAGACACAGATGTTGTACGATTGATAGACTGCAAAAAGCAAAAGTGACAGGCTGGTGAATGGCTTCAATGATACCTCCGATTAAAGAGACGTTGTGTCTCGGGAATGTTGTACGAGTTCTGCGATAACATCGATAAAATTTGTTCTAGTGCAACATTTAGCATTCACACACGCAAGCTACTAGGTAGCAGTCTCCCAACCAATCGCAATCGAGTATTCCACGACACAAGATTGGTTTTATATCCCGGGTTTATGAAAGCCAACTATTTAAACTAGAAGCTGGACTTGATTGTAGAGTAACATTGCGATGCCAGGTAGAAGGGAGTATTTTTAGTTATTACGGGTTCATGCTCACTATCAACTTCAGTTTACTTTTACCGACTACTAATGTCGCTAAAAGCAGATCAAACTGCTGCATGTTCTGCTGAATTTGTGAAAATGAATAACATTCTATTTTCATGTTGTTTTGTTTTGTATTACAGAAACACAAATAGCATTAAAATAAGAAGTTCTCGAATTTTTTCACTTGTTAAAACTTCTCGATGTTTTGTACATAATAAAAATAATAAACAATCTTACGACGAATGAATTTATCATTGAAACCAATCGAGGGGAGTATTGCGCATGTAGAATCGATACAATCTGCAATATGATGGGTCTCATTATTTTCGTCTTTGTGAGGCGTTTCTAATTGGTTGGTAAATATCAGTCCGTTGAACGTGACCTTGACATGCAGCCCAAACTCCACTAGGTTTACTGTTGGCAACCAGGGCCAAGGTCCCCAGGTGATTTTGTGGAACCTTAATCAACATGTTCTTTGTACAAACTATCACCTTGAATTTAGTGCTCTTCTGTGCCAGAAGAGAAACGATAACCCAAACAGAAATGACATTCACAGATGCATTAAAAATCCGTGATGCAATTGTGCTGGATACGCACATGTTCTATACTGCATTATAACGCTGACCAAATAGCGAGAATATGCTCCATGGCTATGATTTAATAAATATTAATTCAAATGAGTTTAACATAAAGTAACTTAAACAAAGTACAGACTTGTTAGTCACTCTGTGATATGCTTGGCACGACCAAGCTGGCCCTGTTTCAAAGTAGACGGGTATTGATCGTGCTAAACCTATGCGCGTAGTACAAAATGCACGAAACCGGTCGTGGGTGGGGAATAGTGGAACCAGAACAGTAAATATTTTTTTTCCATTATAGCTTATGATTGAGCAAAAAATAATATCAGGAGGGATAGACATGAACCAATCTTTCCAATGATACCGGTTCATTGCCAATGTGTCGAGGCAAGCGCGCCTGTCCAACCCTGGCTAAACTACAAGTAAGCCTTTTCAAGGCACTCTTCCAATTTAGCGGCTGACCACCAGTCACTTTTTCCAGTTTGTATAAGCTGACGCATAGAGCGCTCCGGGTGGTAAACGTTCGGGTTTCATGCGCAGGACATACCCCAACCTGCGTAGATGACGTAGGTTAATGGTTGTCTGAAGGCTAGTCCCGTTGCTTCCTGACCTCAGAGTTGTAACGTGGCATTGCCACCTAACCGCGAGTAACTTTTGTGCAAACAACGTTGGTCCAAGATCTCCAGCCCCTTAACTTATTCTGCGGGAACTGGTCGAACATTCATTCCCGTAAAGCAATACTGACCTTACCCAGGTGGAATATATCCTTCGTTTAATACCCAAGCTCAAATCACGTCTCTTCCAGATGCACTTAAGTTGCGTGAATGCCAGTCTGGTTTTCGCAATTCTTGACGTGATTTCATTCTCAATCCGACCCTCAGCAACCACCAGACTTCCTAGGTAGTTGAACTGCTCAACATGATCGAGAACGAGATCATTTGTAGCAAAATTTGGCAGTTCACCACTTTACACTTGCTCGAAGAAAAATCGGTCATACTTAGATGTCACCATTACCATCGTATGCAAGGCCTGTTGGATAAATGTTGGGTATTCGCCTAGTAAAGCAATATCAGCAGCATAAACCAGGTTTATTACACGCCCATCTGAAAGAAGCACAAAACTACTCGTGGAGAAACTACTAAGAGCACTCTGGAGGACGTCCTCGATGACAAAGTTGAACAAGGGGAGATTGGAAGGCTTGTCTTATACCAGTAATAGTGATTCAATCACAATAAAATTAGCAAGAAGTAAAAATGTAGCAGCGACGGACGACCCGCTCTAGAATGTTTCTTGCGTAGATTTAAAAGTTTGCATTTCGGTGTCAACCGAACAGCACATCAACAGCGATTATTTGATCACCTCTTAGTGTATTAGATCTCCTCGACATCGCCCTATAAAAAGATTCATCTCGTGAACAGTTTACGAGACACGTTAGGAAAACTTTCCTGACTCGGATTGATCAATACTACGTTCAATTTCGACTGAACATTGATGATCAAATGTTTAACCTGACAGGATAAATTTATATTCAAGGAATTGTGAGAACGCGATTATGTGAAAATTGATTAGGACCAAAGTGGAGATATAATTGTTGTTTATATATTTCGCAGAACAAGACCACAGTTCAGAGGATGTGCGTAACACTAGTCTTGTCGTTTCTAATTTTATCGAGCGTTTCGCCCAAAATCACTTTGCGATGCTGTATTTGAACACTGTGTATCGTTATACGAACCCTATTTAACAGTGGCATTCAAGTCCCTCTTTGTTTACAATTTTTCGATTATTACTTATCTCAGTTCTCCGGAACACGTAGCGGTATAAGTGATATGAGTTCACCAAATAGAGAGGGTGTTAGGTTGCGCACTCTGTTTACAGCTGGGTATGATAGTCAGAATTGGTGCTTCAGTTCATTATCCGAAATGTGTGCAACCACGACCCTGAATAGCACTAATCATTAACAATATGATAACACATATGTGGAGTTATAAGACAGTCGAACACCTTTGCTTTGCAATAACAACAATAGATTGATAGCCCATGACACAGCGCTCATCCTTTTGCAGCCAGGCGTGGGACCGGTAATTGGTGGAGTTCGAGATCTAATACTAAAAAAGGCATTATACAAAGCAGCCATTTCTCCCTACTTGAAAAACCTTCCAGGTGAAACCGTTAGGAAGATGTCAACATGAAGCATAAGGGGTTACAATCCCTCAGAACCTGTGGCCGCTCTTTGAAGAATAATCAAAGTTTAACGATGTTGATAACCACAGTGCATTAAACATTAACTGTGAATAGTCCACGATTGTCCTTGAATCATTTTCGCGGACCGATCAAAAGTGTCAAAACGAAAACACAACTTTCGAACCCAACGGTGTTCGCCGCGTTGATTCACTTGGTTTGGACGTTAGTGTTTTTAACATTAGACTCCATTGGTCGACGTCGACCGTGGATGTACATCGCAAGCACAGAAGTTTTATAATTTACAGCGTTTCAAATGAGTAAACCGTCAGATTATAGAGGAACAATCTCTCCCGCAGTGCGTACAGCGATAAGCAGTACCCCACCGATCGGCGGCAGTTGCACGATGAAGGCGTGGTCTTCGCTGAGCAGTCTAGGGCAGCATCTCCACTTCCACAGCTTATATTTGACGCTTTACAGACTACCTACAAAGCCAAGTTTTTCCCAACTCATAAGGTAAATATGAAGAGCCTTCACACGTCTTTGTACCTCAATTGCGGTCTGCCCGATGGTCGATGAAACTTCAAAACTTCCACCGACTGACGTATAACCTGAATTCATGCCTCTTACGTTACACTTAGCTAGCAAACAGTGACTGGTTTTATTTGCCAATCTACAGAAAGTAGTATTTTTGAGTTGGGTCGTTATATGATAGTGATGATTATCATGGCGAATGAAAATATAGACCAAATATATATGGTGCTGACGGAAAACTAAAAACCAGACGGAGAATCTTCATGACCCCACAAACATTAGGTATTTTTAACTCGAAAAACGAGCTCCTTGATCTACAGCATTCATGCAGTTAAATAACAGAGAGGATCTACCAAATACACTGATTCTCAGGAATGACATTCAGAAATCAGTTATAAACTGAAGAAAGCTTAAAGAAACGAAAGTCGCTTGACTAGGGGACGGCGGTGACGATGTATTATCCGAAGCAGCATAATTTCTTCTACTTTAGGCATCTCTAGCGAATAAAAATGGGTGTCAATGACACTTTATACACAGAACACAAAAGATTGCGGAATAGAACAATTTAAGAGACTTGAAACAAGTAATATATTCACTGTCGTATAAAAAAGAAAGACAAAAAAGATGGCTGACCGATTCTAATGGAATACGTCAACGATTCAGTTAATCTCAATATCAATATGCTCCATACTAGGAAATTCTTTCTGTAGAAGGAAAATAAGAAACTGTATTACTCATGAGTAAGTAATATTTAAAAAGAGTTTAAAAGTTAATCACGAGCTAAAGAAGTATGGTATCATTGAGGAGTCAAAAAGCAAAATACAAGGTAAATAAATGTGTGCTCAGACACTTAAACGTCTACTAGAAGGCCTAAGTTTGATTTCTGCCCAAAAGAAGACCAAGTGAGCCATACCAAATTAGTTTGAATAAAAAGAATGAGAACCAATCAAATTGCAACAATCGTGGTGAGATCAAGTCAAAACAATGGTATCTCAATAGTTTACATTTTACAAATTGAAAAGCTAGAAACGAAGTGTTAGACGTTACGAACACCAGTGAAGCATCAATGTTTGAATCAAAAGGAACACACGTAGGTTGCCATATAATAAATTCAGGCTTTAGGTTGTTAAAATCCAGCGTGTCTTCAAGACAAATTACTGGAGTCAGTGCTCACAGTCCGTAAGAGAATATTGTTCCGGCATTCGATGCATTGGCAAAAGCCCATTTGACTGAATCACAAGGAATATCAAATCAGTTCTATGGGAACGGCAAGCAAAGGTTGTCATAGCCTGAGGTGGCAGTGGAGATAAGCTCCCATGCGTCTCAAATAGTCTCTGACAATCAATTCCATCTTATGGCCTGCACGAGTGGCTCCCCAAGCCCGGCGGAACTTCAACCAACAGGAGAAGGGGCGAGGGCGAGTGACTGGCGCCTGAAAACCAGCTTGCTTCGGGTAGATGGAGCTCGTTAGCCTGGGAGGGCATTTCATCTAGGGGAAAGAAAACTGTGATTTTAAACCGATCGCGGGAACGGCTTCGGAAGAAAAATCTGAAACAGAGTCTGGCAGACGGTTAGTTTGTGCACAGCACCTCTTTCTCGCAACTTCCTGCTGCCTTGCAGGTCGCACTTGGTTGTGCAATTAAAGTAAAAATACGTGGAGCTGAAAGTTAAGACTGACCTTGATCATCTTTTCAATTTGATTGATCTCTGCGCCGAGGGTGTTCACCAAATTGTCACCATGCTTCAACATGAAGTGGACCAACTGTTCTTCGGTTTTAATGCTTTGAACCTCCTGGAATGAAACAGACGTAAAACCAAAGGAGGGAAAGACTAATGGCAACAAATTGGGGTCAATAGCTGAATCAATGTCCGCCAAGTCAACTATCGTATCTCCGTGGAAGTGCAGCCGGATGTGTTGCTTGGTATTTTTTATTGATTGTTCATTAGAGGTTGTTTGCCGAGGTCTCATCGTACATTGCGGACATTTCGTCGGACATCAACGCCGTCACTTGTTGCGAAGCGAGAAAGCCTTTTTACCATACATCCCTCTGTGACTGCACTGCTCGTCATCTCCTATGCAGAACACCCGACATCTCGTTGGTCCACACGCATCGCCCGATTGAGAGATTGCCTTGTATCGATAAATACTCCCCTGTATGGTGGTTTCTCCCAGTAACAATGATTGAACGTTGATACTCAATCGAATTCATGTACTTCGCGATCCGGCTTGGTCTGGGCAACCTGACAGTAGCATAGCCGACGTGCAGTTTCTCACTGTGCGGTACTTTGACTGGATCAGACTTGTGCTTTCATACCATTGATCGAAGAGACTGATGGCCATGTCTTTCCACGGCCAATTCACGTCCAAAGTAGTTTCGTACTAAGTCTGTTCTTGTCTATCTGACGTAATCGAAATTGCAGTTTCTGGAATGTATTTTGTGGAGGACGCCTGTTTAGCATCCTTCGGTTTTAATTATTGCGTGAGGGACGCTTTTAGCCAGCTTGTGTGAAGAAGAAGAATGACTTTAGCCGTGTTCACGAATTTTCAGCAATATACAGCAATATATATCTCAAAAGGTTGCAGGGTTCTTCCTGTGATTTGTGAAATTTGTTCGACGAAACGAGACATCTCATTGAGATGTCCTGCGTCAAGAAGAGATGAAACACTTTGTAACAAGTGTTCCTCGCATAACCATCCATCCCAAATATGTGTTTTCCCTCTATAATCTGTAATTTTGAAATTCGCACAGAGTTACGTTGAGGATACCATCTGGATTCGTGAAGAAACGTCCGCAACCTATCATGCAAGCTCGTAAAACAGCCAACACCGGAGCTACAAGTTTTCCTGTCATTTTCATTCATTGTTTCACGTGTATTCGTCCACTGCGAGTTGGATTACATACAGCCTAATCACAACTGCTACATGAGATACATAAATTAGGCAAGACACCACTGTAGACATGACAATAGACAATAGGGAACAAACAAACCTGGAGTAGGACATCCAGCGAGAGTGTTTCAATGTATCGCTTCGTCAATTCCCGACCATCAATATCAACCTCGGCCTTGAAACGCATCGCCTCTCCACCAATCATCATGGCCTTGATGTCGTATGTGCCCCGTATGATTTTGATGGTGTCGATCAGGCGCATAATCGCCTCTTGTTTCTCGGTGGGAATTGCGCTGCAAAGAACAGCGAGACAAAGTTCAGACAAATGATGATCCTGACTACATAAGGTTGGCAGTAGGTAAGCGGTTGTTCATTAAGTAAAGCGGTGGAAATGACTTTGCAATTATCACAGCAATAAACACCAAAAGTGATCTACCATCTAAGGTGTTTACGGTAACAATAACACCAATTTTAGAGGTAGCGGGATAAAAAAAAGACTAAAAAACCTGGAGGATAATGGCGTACGGAACTGTACAGAACCGGAAAATGTGACAAACATTTAGAAGCTGTATGTATGTCACAGACTACACGTGGGCTAAGATACTGTCAGGTTGCCCAGGCCAAGACAGATGGTAGAAGGAGACAGAAATGGTAGTGTGAATCCAGCGTGTTTCAGCATGCAACTCACTACCGATGATCAATCAATTTAGCACGGTGTTAGCCGCACAGCACAATGTACTGCACGATTGCACATCAATGCACGTCGAGAAGCTGTAAATCATGGTGATAACGAAGCACAATTTTGAACCAAACAAAGTGAAATGCGATAGGTATAGTTTGGTATGAAAGCACAAGCCTGATCCAGGCAAAGTGCTGCACAGTCACGAACTGAACGTGGGCTAAGATACTGTCAGGTTGCCCAGGCCTAGACAGATATGAGGAAGAAAAAAGAACAGGAAATGGTAGTGAGACTCCAGCCTGTTTCAGCATGGAGCTCACCGCCAGTGGCAAATCAATTTAGCACGGTGTTAGCCGCACACCACAAAGTACTGCACGATTTCACATCAGTTAGCGTAAAGTTGTGTGAGATCACAGACCTGATTCAGGTATAGACTTATGGCGAGAGACTTGAGTAACCTATGCCAACATAATCAACCTGCCGCACAAAGCGAAAGTGGCGTCCGTCACCATCATCAAAGGCAGCATTGCACCGGTAGCACGTACCGAATGCTTAACTACCATACAACCATGAACAACTAAAATCCTAAAAGATGGGGAAGGGTGGGGCTTAAATTGCTACGGCTTCAATAGAAGAGTAAGCACAAACAAACTGGGAAGAGGTGCCCACACCTCGAATGGAACATGCATTTAAACAAGTTTCGTGAACGAGTAGAGCAACATCAGCACGGCAGCTTCCTTGTGGCTTTCACTGCCATTCATCATAACAAGCTTTTTCGTCACTCCGCTTGACAACATACAGCGTTAAGCAAACACTCCAAGAAGATGCTTAGTGCAAGACCGCCATTGAATACGGTTTCCGGACATATCCTGAAACGTAACTAACCATTGCGATATCTGATCGTGGCGTCTGTAGACTGGGTAACACCGATAAACTGTACATGGATGTAAATGTGAGTTTGCTGTGAACCGCCGATGAAGCCAGGAAGGCGACTTTGCTTTCAAATTCATCATCATTATGGGAGCATTCCATCGGTTGCAAGTACCGCGTGCTTAACTGCCATACAACCATGACATGGCAAAAATTATGGAAACGATGGGGGAGGGTGGAATATAAAAATCTGCTGAACCTGTAGAAGATGAGGCACAGGCATTAGTGATGAGCTTCTATGCCGCGAATCGAACTTCATTCAAATAAGTAATGTGAACGAGCAGAGCGACATCCGCATGGCCACTTTTGCTGTCACGCATCATAACAAACTTTCCAATTAACAAGCCACTTTACTTGACACTTCGAGAAAAAAAAATCGTGGTCAAACTTAGTCTCCAAAGTATCAACAAGTGCTTCGGTTATAGATATTGGAAAAAATCGCTTCGCTCCAGCAATACAAGGACGATGCTTATTTGTATTCAAGAGTAAACAAACGTCAGTAGATTGATTGCAGTTAGATTGTGCGGGATCACGAACCATGAATGCTCGTGAACGTGAAGATGCGGTAGAGTGTTAGCGTTATCCGCTCACCTTGAGAGAGAGTCAACTAGCTGTGAAATGAAAAACGGTCGGAGCCCGTCATCTCGTTTTATTGGAAACGATGAGTAACAGAAGAATTAACCAAACGGTGCTAATCCCAAGCATTCGGATGACACCGCCTTCCGGGACAACACAACAAGAGCGAGGACGGCAACCGTGAAACAGCAATCATTCAGAAAGATTGCATTGGAACGGTTTAACCGACAACATACTCGGAAACACGAGAGGGCATGGAAAAAATCGGCCGCTATCAACGGATAAACCGTTCGCCCTGAGTGATGAGGATTGAAGAGTGTGCAGTATCAACATCATTCGGTATAAAAATTTTTTACGTGAAATATTGGTCTCAGGCACATTACTTTGAAAACATGGGAATGAGCGGCGCTTAACCAGCGTTGACTTCGCTCACTGCGCTGAATGAACGATGAACTGTTAAAAAGCAGTACGTGAGCGAGCTATAGAAGGAGACAGGAGTTGGCGGCTAGGCTTTGAGAGGAAAAGGTTTAGAGAAATCTTGCTTCCGGTTTAACCAATTCCCGACAAACACAATTGACTGGTTAGGCTGCAAGTGAACATGGGGAAGTATGTCTCAAGGTATCAGAAAATACGATAAAGAATCGGTGTCAACGTATATACTGCATCAAATGGGTTTTCGACGAACTAACTCAGTTGTACGCCACATGTCTTGAGATTAAAGTTCACCTACTCCAGCGAATTAAACATAACCGAAACGACCAATCAAAATTCCCCACTGACCGACCAATCAGCATTTCCGTATTCGTGTGTATAATCAACGCGGCCACCGCGCCCAGAATCACACTGACACCCACGGCCCCCAAGGCATCGGGCAAGGCATGACCGGTGAGTGCGGTGATTCCCATTGCAGACCCCGCCACCAATACGCCGAGCACAGCAGCCAAATCTTCCAGAAGAACCACGCTGGTGCTTGGATCCACGCCGGAGAGGAGCCACTCGCGAACGGAAACGAAGTTGTGCCGCTTGGCACCACGGCGCGCCTCGCGATAGGCTAACAAGAGAGTGGCTGGCGCATGTGGGGGGACGAAGATTGAACACGATCGAATAGTAGTGTGAATAAGTAGTATGTGATAAGTAGTACGACTGCAATAACAATCAACAAAATCAAATTAGAAGCCTGAATCCAAGCAAGCTACCAAACAATCAGAAACTATGCTGGGTTTAAGAGATTGACAGGTAGCCCAGAATTAGACAGATATAGGAAAACATGAGGCTAAACATGTTTCCAGGTGCCGTCCAGCAGCAGTTGCGAATGAGTTTAACACAATGTACCAGAGAAATACAAAACACCGTGATAAATAAAAACGACCGGTTGAGGGGTGAGCGCCATTCGAGGATCATGCACAGCATAGAATCAAAGGGAGCACGAAAAAGCGTTGCGAATTCACCTCTACTCCGCTGTGATTAGGTATGATGCTGCTGCAGATTGAAACTGGTTTAAGTCAAGGCTTAACGTGATTTTGCGATTTTGTTAGCACGAAAAAGATAACATGACAATTGTTTTACTCAGATATGTCACTGCTTATTTACGTTAAGCACGGATGTGCAATCGTATAGTACTTCTGTGCTGTGCGGCTAACACCGTGCTAAATTGATTGGCCACCGGTAGTGAGCTGCATGCTGAAACACGCTGAAGTCTCACTACCATCTTTATTTTCTATTTCTCATATGTCTAGACATGGGCAACCTGACAGTATCTTAGCCCACGTGCAGTCTCTGACTGTGCGGCACTTTGTCTGGAACAGGCTTGTGCTTTCATACCATATATATATTAAGCAGAGGAAAACCGAATAAGAGACATCGCGATCGTGAATCACAATGGTATCAACTTTTCAGGAATCTGATCATGAAGGTTAGAATGCTGAGGGCTTCGTGATGACGTTCCAGCACTCATTTACC
Organism: Atriophallophorus winterbourni; assembly: GCA_013407085.1. Taxonomy (NCBI): domain Eukaryota; kingdom Metazoa; phylum Platyhelminthes; class Trematoda; order Plagiorchiida; family Microphallidae; genus Atriophallophorus; species Atriophallophorus winterbourni. The sequence goes on from JACCGJ010022451.1 coordinate 18,356, forward strand.
CGCAGGAGAAAAGCCATTTTTCCACAAGAACTGCCGTGTTGATTTATTAGCATTTCAAGCAAAACGCCGCTCATCTGTCGAGTACTGAGTATTGGTGCGGGAGAGAGTGTACCTCCCGGATTCGATTGTTTACTTGCTTTAAACGACGCTGTGCATAAGATCGTCACGTGATGATCAACCATGTTTGACATCGACAGGAGGTGAATAACAAGCAAAATATTGTTGTAAGGGAGTTAGTGTTTCAAAAGTGGTTCGAGTTGTTACACAGTGGTTAGCTACACCAGAAGACGTCTCGACGTCATACGCAGTGGATACATGACTGTGGTTGAGTAAGCTTCTATGCTTCTGAAAGAAAGTGATCCAATTGATTTTGATCACGCCTCTCCAACTCAACAAGCGCAGTGTCTACTGTGCCGGATGCATTGCTGGAGCAAATAAGTATTCACCATTTTTGACTACTCGTCCGTGCCAAGCCCATCGAACTATTCACAAATTTGATCACGACGGTCCATAATGGAAGCACTGGACTCGAGTTGCGCTCTTATTTGAGCTCATCAGCAGTGCATATCCTCCTGGGATTCGAACCCCCAACCTGGACTACCGTCCACCGTTTGACCGATCGCAATTAAGCTTTTATGAGCTGTTCTCCAGCTGTTCACCAGCTAAATATATGATAAAACTGAGCTTTATTCATACCGACACTGGAGTTAAAGAAGGTTTCCCCGATCGGTTTCAAGCAATCTGAAGTGAGAACAACAATATATTAACCTGAAATCTTATCATAAGCATGCTTGAGGTGTGATGGATGTGCTCCGAGCTCTAGAGCGGTATACTAGTAGTGACGTAGATCTCGAGAAACAAATTAACCTAATTAACTTCGCTGGTTAGGCAATGTATGCGAATAGAAAATCATCGCTTTCCTAACGTGGTTTGGTTTGTTTCACCTAACTCATAACGGCTTCGTTATAAGGGTGAGCAGACCCTTACTTGATTTAAACAGATGAAGGAACTGATTGATTTGCTAGCTGCATTTCGGGAACCCCATCTCCCAAGTCGGAATCCGAGAGATAAGGATGCGCAATGGCTTCTTAGCCTAGGTCGTATGGCTTGAAATGTTGTAGACATGTTCTTTGAATGTTGTGACAGTGAAAACAGAACGAAAGCTGCCGTGCTGATGTCGCTCTACTCGTTCACAACACACTAGACTGAATGCATCATTATTTCGAGGTGTGGGCAGATGATCTTAGCGCGTCTGCGGTTAATCTAATACAGGTTAAGTGGCTTTATACATCCCAACCCGTCCCATATTTCAGGATTAATTGCGTCATGCCTGTATGACATTTAAACACTCGGGACTTGCGACCAGTGTAACGTATGTCCTAATGACGCTGTGAGAATTACAAACACATTACGATAATCGATAAACCAGACTGCACTTTGGTGTTAGAATTTCGGATTCCTGTTGAAGGCGTTAGAGAAAGAAGCTAGACGAGAGTAAACTAAACTAAACGAAACTGCAAGTTGAACCAGAAGCGTCACGACTCTAAAAGGGAAAGGTTTTGAAGCGCTTCTAAAATAACAACCTAAATATTTAGCAACTGTCGTACATTTTCTAAAGCAGTGTATCTGGCGCGGCAAAAAGTTTCTGAAATTTGTGAAATGGCCGGTATCGACCATAGATGTACATCAAAATCGCATGAATGTTCATGTTCTACAGCTTTTGGAATGACTAAACAATCCGATTCGGGAGGAACAATCTCTCCCGCAGCGTTTGCAACGATAGACAGATCTCTGTCGGTGGGCGTCAGTTGCACACAGGCGGCGTGATCTGCGTTCAGCAGCCAAGAGCTGTATCTGCTCCTCCCCAGCTTGCAGACGACGCTTTACACAATACTTCCAATGTGAGCGGTCAAGAGCAAGTTCTTCCCAACTCGCGGGGTCAATGCCTAGAGCTTTCATATCTCTGTTGCAAACGTCTTTGTACCGCAAGTGCGGTACATCATAATAGAGTAGATCTTTCGGAATACGACCATTTTCCATTCTGTAAACGTGGCCAAGCCACCTTAGACGGCGCTGTCGTAGTAGGGTTAACATGTTGTGTAGACCAGCTTTAGAACGCAATTCAGTGTTCATTACTTTTTCCATCCACGATACGTTCAAGATACGGCGGATGCTTCTTAAATGCAAAGCATTCAGCTTCCGTTCCTGTCTTGCGTGGGTGGTCCAGGTTTCACTGCCGTAGAGTAAAGCATTTAGAACTCATGCACTGTATACCATCATCTTTGTCTTTACAGTAAATTTGCGGTTACCTATAACACGAGAGTTCAATCGGGACAAAATGTCAGCTGCTCTGCCAATCCGCTTTTCAATCTCCGTGTCTAGCGATAGGTTATCCGCAATGGTTAAATCAAGATATGTGAAATGATGTACTGGTTGAAGCTTATAGATTTCAACAATGATGATGAGAGGTAATAATAATAATAATAATAATAATAAACACAAACTCACATCCTTCGGACAGGAAGGATCCTAGCATCACCAAGAGAGCCTGACAGAGAAATAAATTAAAGTGAACGGAATTAGATGAGAAGTGGAAGATAATTCATCGAGGAAAAGAATTTCCTACATCCCGCAGAGTACGCATTGATTATGCAAGCACAACATACTAAGACATGAAGATGCACTAGTCCGAACAGATCTCTCCAGGTCTGGACCAACTGATGGTATCTTAGCCTCCGTACACAGTCTGTCACTGTGTGGCACTTGCCTGAACCCAGGCTTGTGAATTCATAAATTCAGAGTGCTAAGGGAATAGAAACAACACAAGTGGGATTACCGCGTGATGCGAATCAGTGTAAAAGCATAAAACACCGCTGCGAACGGACGCGGGCTTCCTTTGGCTCAACTATAAAATGCTAACTTACTTACTTACTTTTACTTTTGTGCGGCTGGCTCCACGGGTGGATTAGCCGGCTTCATTGATGTCTCGGATTGAGACATCATCATGAAGTTTCTTGGGGATAGTGTACAAGTGATGTCCCCAGCACCACTGGTGTTTGTTCGAGTACACATCTCTAGCCTTTGCACAGCCAAGTGCAACCTACAAGGCAGAGGGAGTTGCAGCAGATAAACGCGCTGTGCGCTTCTCTCCGGATTTTTCCTAGGGGTTTTCTCCCGAAGCCTTTCCCGCAATCGGGTGACCCACAAGGCAGTGGGGGTTTGGAGTCAGGGTTTTCCTTCCCCTAGATGGATTGCCAGTAGCTGACGAGCTCCATCGCCCGGAGCAAACTGGTTTTAAGGCGCCAGTCACCCGCCTTCGCCCCTTCTCCTGTCAGTAAGAGCAGTTCCGCCGGGTTGTGAAAGCCACTCGGGCAGGCCAGGAGTTGGACTTGGTTGTCAGAGGCTATTTGAGACGCACGCCACGTGGGAGCATTTTATAGATAGTAGGTGGCTCATTCCTACTACCACCCCCGGCTGTGACAACCTTTGGAACCTTTGGATAAAATGCTAAATTGATTCATGTGATGTTTCATATCCAGTTTGCCACAGACCGCATCCCGAACGCCGTTGAGAAACCCACGAATCTTTGCACTTCATGTTTCACAGGAGACATGTATATTTCCATTTTACGATCTTGGTGATTCCTCAAGAGCAAAAGGGACCTAATGAGATGAGTAATGCGTTCAAAGTCGTGTGTGTAGAACTATTGTAAATGACACCAACCGAGGGACGATGCTCATCTTCGCTAGGTAATAGGCACTTAAATAGGCGAGATATCGCTATTATCTCTTGTTTCATAGAGGTAAACCAGGCTAGTAACCCGTACAATAATAAGTCACTGGTATGGTATGAAGTATGAAAGCACAAGCCTGATCCAGGCAAAGTGCCACACAGTCAGAGATTGCACGTGGGCTAAGATACGGTCAGGTTGACAAATGAATAGAAAGAAAATAGAAATGGTAGTGAGACTCCAGCCTGTTTCATCATGCAGCTCACTACCGTTGGCCAATCAATTTAGCACGCGGCACTTTGCCTGGATCAGGCTTGTGCTTTCATACCAATACTTACTCACAGAGACAGTAGATGCTGGGAGAAAGAACCGGGTGGCCAGTCCATGGCAAGGATCGCTGTGATAAGAACAAGCTCATGGCATCATAATAATCTATCATACATCAAGGTATCACAAAATCGCGTGCAACGATACAAAACAACCAGATGTTTGTAACGAGAAATTGGATAATTTGCTTTCTCATTTCCTTTTTAAGTGTGTTTGCTTATCTGCTTCTTGTGTTACTTGGCACTTTGTCGAAATCAAAGCCTGCGCTTCATGACGGTGAGGATGATGATGACTTATTGATTGCGAGTCCATCGCAAGAGCCTTACGGGGAAGGTTGGATCATCTGCTAAGTTAAGGACCTTCGAGACCAGACTGGCTAACAGAGTTGGCTGGTGGTATGGTATGAAAGCACAAGCCTGATCCAGGCAAAGTGCTGCACAGCTAGAGGCTGCACGTGGGCTAAGATACCGTCAGGTTGTCCAGGCATAGACAGATATGATGGGGGGAAATAGAAATGGCAGTGAGACTCCAGCGTGTTTCAGAATACAGCTTACTACGGTTGGATGATGCGGAGTGTATATCCGTCGCCATGCGTGGTAAGTCAAATGGTCAATACATACATCGATAGGGATCACAGGATTTCGGTTATAGGAATCGTATTTATTATTCCCGCAAATCGACCATGGGTATTATGACACAATAATGATTACTGAAAATTAAGTGGAAGCCCTTAACGGCCTTTTTAGCAAGTCGATGGCCTAGCATCTGCTATATGTGTGATCTGGAAGGAAATACCAGAACAAGGCAACAGGCATGAAAATGGGGCCGAGTTGAGATACCACAGATAAGCTACAATAGGTTCTTAGGCCTCGTCCACTGAACCACTATTTTGCTGTGCTTCTGACTGGTCCTGGGACAATTCGAAGATGCCAAATGTATTCAACATGTGGAAAAACGAAATGTCAAGCGTAATTGATACATCTTCTTTAACTCACCCAATAATGCGCTTCGACTTCATGAGGTTCGATTATGCCTTGGATCCCGTGATAGAAGGTTAATCCGGAGCCGAGGAAAAATATGGCTACGCCACTAATAAGGGAAGACACATTCCGCATGGGAATATAGCCGTAGCTGTAAAACGAAGCGACAGAAAGCCACGTGAAATGATTGTCGGGTCATGTTAACCTGAGATAACGTATACAATTCACAATGAGAGAGATCACATGGTCATGATTCCAGAGAAGCTTCAAGGGTGAGCTCGCAATATATTGTCAAGGCACGTCTCACGTGATAATGTGTGGTCACATGATTTTGAGAGGGTAGTAACATCAGCCTTGAACGTTACAATTATCAGTTCACTCTAAAAAATCAAACTGCAATAAAAAACGAAAAGTCTCAGGTGAATTACTCCGTTCAAAAAAGCTCATTTGCATGCATTTTCATCACACACACACCACACGACCGGTTTCGTGCTGCTTGCACTCATCAGGTAGGGTCAGTAGGATCAGGATACGCGTGCGTTCATTTGGCAGTCAAGCACAATCGCTGAGTTAAAAATCCAGAATACGTGTTGATGTGACGGAGCAAAATAAGCTTCTTTCCATTGCACAGCACGGATTCAGGCCAAGGCACTCCTGTCTCACCAATCTTCTCATAACTCTTGATAATTGGACTCGAGCCGTGGACGATGGATACCCTATCCTTGCTTGTTACTTGGATATGTCTAAAGATTTTGACCGTTAACCACAGCATATTGCTAGAAAAATTAGAGCAGCTCGGGGTGCGCGGCAGATTATTGGCCTGGATACAGGATTACTTGACTGGTAGAGTTATCAGAGTTAGAGTTGATGGGGCACTATCCAGCCCAGTAGAAGTTACAAGTGGGGTACCTCAAGGCTCAGTCCTGGGGTCAATACTCTTCCTCGTGTACGCGAACGATATACCTGAAATCGTAAGCAGCAAAATCATTTTATTTGCGGATGACATCAAGTCTGGACTAGCGTACGCACCATAGAAGATTGTCAAATTCTCCAAAAAGATATCGAATCACTTCATAATTGGTTCTTGCGGAACTGCTTACCATTCAACATCCAAAAATGTAAAATGTTGAACGTCGGTAAATCATTCGAATTCACATACTCTCTGGGATATCAGCAACTCTCATGGGTTACTGAAGAGAAAGACCTGGGCGTGTGGATTAGCAGTAACCTGAAGTCTTCACGGCACTGTTCTGTTGTATACAAAAAGTCCTGCCAAATCTTAGCATTGCTCAGAAGGATCTTCGGTCGTTTCTCAAAACAGATACTCCCACGTATAATTAACATCTATATCAGACCAACAATGGAGTATGCTGTTCAAGCATGGTCCCCATGGTTACAAAAGGACATGACCTTGCTGCAACGGGTATACCACCGCGCTACAAAACTGGTGACCGGGCTATACAACAGACCATACGAGGAGCGGATTGCAACACTCAACCTCTTTGACTTTTCGTACCGTCGTCTCAGGGGTGACTTGATCCTGCTTTTCAACATTCTGCATACAGTGGATCACCCACTTGAACACCTGTTTCATCGGCAAGAAGCACGTGGTAGCAGATCGCAGGGCTACAAGTTAATTATTCCACACTCCAGATCAAATTGTCGAAGGTTCGTCTTTGCTGTCCGAGTTTGTTTTATATGGCACTTTCTGCCCCCACATATCATTCGCGCATCAAGCCTCAACATTTTCAAGGCTGAACTTGACAAGTATATGTTGACCAAATCGAACCTCGCACCTGAATACACGTGCTGACTTTCCATATTGATAAAACATTTGTGTTGTTTTTAAGCATTCCCTATATTTTTAATCTGTGGTTACTGTAAAGTATTTGCTTTTTGGACCATTACAACTTTGAACTTCGAATAAGTTTAAATGAAAAAAAACGCAGTTTTATACGAGAGTAACGATCCTCCTCTTAACGCAATGCTTGTTTGGCTAACACGGTGATGACCGTCTACCTCGCTTCTTTTTGATTGAAATAAACGTCTAACGCTTTGGCGCCCGACAGCTTGTTCTTTAAGAGCCAAAGGTTGTTGGAAACCTCGGTGTCGATAAGAACTCATGACCGCACACCTGGCATCAGAATCCAACATATATTGTTGAAAAGAAATAGCCGAAGGTGAAAGTTTTGAGAAACCACATGTTAGATACGTGAGCTCACTAGCTCTCGCTACCAGGTAGTACTGAGAGGTCAAACAAATTTCACATCGACTTCGATGGACAGTAATTTGCATTAATGTGAAATGAAGTTCTCGTCTACTCGCTACTTTATAAGTAGCTGAAGGGACCAAACTAAGCCCCAACTGATCCAACGGCGTATTGCCCCGAGGGTTATTACAACCCCAGGATAGATAAGAGTACAATACCATTCCGAAACGCTTTGCATTTCCGGTTAGCGATGGGTCTGTTACCTGTGGCTTATACTTCAAATTTAGATGATGCGACAATACGAGAAAATCATTGAAACATGGTAGAGTCAGTAGCACAAAAGCAAACAGATGCATCAAATCAGAGACCTGAATTCAGGCAACATGCGGCACAGTCATAGACTACACGAGCCGAGGTACTGTCAGGTTGCCCATGTCTAGACTGATACAAGAAGTAGTGGGGGAGAGACGATGGCGTGTTTCAGAATGTAGCTCAGTACTCTACTGCTCCGCACTTAGCACGGTGTGACCTGTACAATACAGAAACAATACAATCTTCGAGGGGGTACAAATACAAACAAACAAAACACCCTGGCAAAAATGTGCAATCGTGCAGTACTTCGTGCTGTGCGGCTAACATCGTGCTAAATTGATCGGCCAGAGGTAGTGAGCTGCATGCTGAAACACGCTGGAGTCTCACTACCATCTTTATTCTCTATTTCTTATATCTGTCTAGGCCTGGGCAACCTGACTTTATCTTAGCCCACGTGCAGTCTCTGACTGTGCGGCACTTTGCTTGGATCAGGCTTGTGCTTTCATACCATCATAAGCTTGCATATACGTGCATGCCCAACAGAACCACCAACCGTCTATTTGGGTGTGACTAAATGCAGCTTGGAGAGAACAGACGAACATTCCCAAATGACGGCATCAATGGTGGATAGTTTACACAAGTTTCCTGTCACTAGGCTAACAGTATCTTGGTCTTCAGCTTGACAGCAGTTTGCCGTATTTTAGATACACATCTTAACGGTTAAATTGTAAAAGAATAAGACAAGTATATTGACCAAGGGGCGAGAGCATGTGAAATCACAATTCGGGAGTCGTGCACAGTAACCCATGACAACATGTGATTTTCAACAATGTCAGGTGAACTAGACCTGGACATGAAACCGTACAGTGTACCAGGTATGCATTCGTGTCCAAAGTCATAAGCCTGGATCCAGGCAAATTATCGCACAGTTTTATAGATTGAATGTGGTTTCAGACACTGCCACGATGATCAGGCCTAAACATACAGACAGGTATGGTATGAAAGCACAAGACGGATCTAGGTAAAGTGCTGCACAGTCACGGACTGAACGTGGGCTAAGATACTGTCAGGTTGTTCAGGCCTAGACAGATATGAGGAAGAAAAAAGAACAGGAAATGGTAGTGAGACTCCAGCCTGTTTCAGCATGAAGCTCACTACCTCTGGCCGATCAATTTGGCAGGGTGTTAGCCACACAGCACAAAGTACTGCAGGTAGATAAGTATGTGCGAATGAACTCACAAGCGGGCAGATTTCATATGGGCTGATATACTGTCAGACCAGGACACTGGAGCTCATAGAACAGGTGTTTATTTCGAGTTGAAATAGCACGAGGCAGCAAGTCTCATCAACGTCGTGGACAATTTCGCATAATGTGGAGAGTGTTGGTCTGCTTCAATTATCGTCAAGAGTACTGCCGTGCCCATTTTAAGAGTAGGAATGGTGGGAAATATGGATCAATCACTCTTCCCGTAAGTGGAGCGAAACGGGAATAGAACTGGCTGGCGTTAGAATGAAATTACAGCTCGCCATTTATGCATCTGTGCAGTGCCATCACAAAGAACGGAAAAACAGCGTTCAAAACAGACTTACGGATGGCGCTCATCAGGTCTTTGAGACGACGAATACAGCCCATAAGCGACTAACATCTGTAAATAAAAAATAAATCTCATGAAAGAGTGCAAATGGCACTGACCCATGCCATGATTCAGTTGCGTAGAATACGAAGAACCGTTAACAAGCAAAATGATTCGCGCGGAATGTTCTAATCACTTACCGATTACCCAAATCATTACGCAACATCAAGCGGTGTCAACGGTGCATCTCCGATGAAGGTTTCTTATGGTATTTCATCTTCGGCTTGCTTCCATTTACTTTACATTTTATTTCATTCTTCTCCTCCATCACACACTCAATATTAACCCACGTCGAACGCAATGGCAACATGACGGTTTGCTGAGGGGAGTTACCTAGGTGCTAACGACTTAACTCATTGAACGCAGTGCTAAATCTGGTGGTTTGGGGTTCATTGCGTGTATCATACCGAAGAGCAAATAGACTAGATTGCACGGATGTGCGATCGTGGAGTACTGGTGTACTGTTCAGAAAACACCGTGCTATATTGATGTGCTACCGGTACTGAGCTACCTGATGTAACATACTAGAGGCTCACAGAACCTGTTCTTATTGTCTCCACCTGATGACGGCAAACAGCCAGAAACCGGTAGTGGTGTGTAATTTCGGGGGATGTGAGCACCACAATACATTGCCAGAGTCTCATTGTAATTTTTCAAATGTCTAGGCCCAGGCAAAGCACGTTAACTTTTGTGGGGCTGGCTCCACGGGTAGATTAGCCAGCTTCGTTGATGTCTCAACTCACGCAAGCCCACGCGCGTCGATCAGAGGCGGAGTTGTTGCACACTTTAATCCAGTCTCGTTCCCACCTGCAAACGCCGTAGACGGTGGGCAGTCCTAGGGTGTCTACGTCTTCCTTCGCAGTCGACGATCAAATCTTCACTTGACCGCCCTGTCGTTGAAGGTCGAATGGGTTTGGGGTCGAGAACGAGTTTCAAGAGCGCTGAGTCGGTCTTTTGGAGGACGTGGCGAAACCAGTGTAGTCTTCGCCGTTGGATGTGAACGGCAGCGTTAGATAGTCGGTCAGATGAACAAGATTACCCTAAGGCACCAATGGTCCAGCACTCCTGTAACCTCAGCGGCCACATATCGCATCCATAAAGCAGTACAGCGCGGATCGCTTCTTCATATACAAGTATCTTAGTTTTGAGGCTGATCACGGGCATGTGCCAAAGAGCGCCTTTCAAAGGCAAAAAACGCATTGAGCGCACGATCAACACTTAACTTTACTTCATCTTTCGCCTGACCATTGAGCAACATACATGAACCGAGGTAATTGAGGATTGGGTGACAGCAGTCTATGACTGCGTAGCATTTTGCATAGTTCATACTCGTGATTTAATACAAACACACCGCAACAACTACGTGAGTAAGCAAAGCATATGTAAGAAATCACTAAGCGTGAATCAGGCAAAGTGCTGAGCGGGTTGAGATACTGCCATGTTGTCTAGGGTCAGAAAGATAATTAAGATAAAGGCAGGGAACTATAGTGTGTCTCCGCATACAGCCCATTACCACACTACAGAAGTAATACAATAAAACGAGAACAACAAGAGCAAACGCCTCACAAGTGCGATCAAATAATATCAGAGTAGACGAAGTTGGGTGAATTAGAAGAACTCCAGAATTCATTGAGTTTGGCAGAGAGATGTTGAATTGATGCGCGAAAAGTAGGACCAAAGCACGCATCAAGTTTAGTTGTCGGGTGAAATGAGGTTACCCAAGCACAGAGGAATTCTTGGGACTTCGACTATTCTGACATCGGTAAAATCGTTAAGAGAGAGAGGAAGCAGTTCAATTCGGAACATCGTTGGTTCCAGTTATGAGTGTCTTTCTCTATGGTTAGGGCGCCTGTTCAACCCGAGTGGAAGATGTACGTCGGGTTTTTATTATTGACATCCATTGTTTGCTTACTCACAATCGGTGGCAAAATCGTGCTAAAAATATAGATGTCTGTAAACGGGTGCTACCATCAGAGGCCATGGAGTGAGACCAATGTTGATGCTCGCCCGTTTGCAATGGCTGGCACCTTATTCACAGAGCCTGGTAGATGCTGGGAGAAACGACTAGGTGGCCAATCCATGACATGGCGCATTGCGATGAATAAACTCACCGTAACGCTCGACTCAGTGGGATGTATTTGTCCGAAAATCCACAAAATAGTTGCATAAAAACAGTACGCAATGTGGCTGCAAGATGGTAAACTTTACCTGATTCATTGTATCAGCGATCGAGTGCATAAATTCCGAGAAAATGCTCTTCGAACCGGTGTACCACCAGGCGACCGCTTTGGCTGCCACGTTGAGACCATTGCTGTGATTCGGGATAGAAAAGTGTACCGTTTGAATCAATCAATCAAGATGATGGGGTAGCCTCACACATAGCACAGGTACTTACATTGCGATCGCGAACAGAACCACGCGCCCCGGACCAGTACGAAACAAGGTGTTTGGAGAAAGTGGTTTTTTCTGTAAGTGGAGAATCGTGTTCAGCAAACGGAATGAGATTACAATAAACAGCACAAGGACATGTAGGTTTGTATCTGTGTGTGTATGAAATAACAAGCATCGATCAAGACTGCACGTGGGCTAGGATACTTTCAGGCTGCTTAGGCCTAGACAGAGATTATAAATCAAAATAGAAATGGCAGTGAGTCTCCAGCTGTTTTCAAATGCAGTTCACTATCGGTGGCAAAGCAATTAAGCGCGGGGTTAGCTGAACGGCAAAAAATTACTACACGAATGCAAAACAGTATGGCATAGTATGAAAGCCCAAGCCTGATCTAGGCAGAGTGCCACACAGTCAGAGACTGCACATGGGCTAAGATACTGTCAGGTTGCCTAGGCCTAGACAGTGCATGTGTACATGTAAGTAACTAAAAATTTATGTATGCATCTGCTCGGATGCGCAATCGTGCAGAACTTCTGTGTTAACATCATTTGCCACCACTATTGAACTGCATGCGGAAACACTGACATTTTCCTTTTATACCACTGCTTAGGCCCGGACGATCCGACAATTTATCTATCCGCGTGCAGTGTATAACAATGGAACCTTTTGCTTTTCTTTGTGAGTTAACGCATGATACACGAATGCATGCATGTTGCTTGTATGTATTTATGTTTGTATGTACACATTGATCTATGTATGTATGTATGATATAAGTAGACAAGGTAACAAGTCGCAACTAGATGTCAGGTTGGTCAAGGTACTATCAGGTTGGAGGAGCCTTAACTAAAGATTAGAAAACAATAATGGTAGTTAGAAGGTAAGCAAACATCCGGTTAAGTAATTGGGCAGTGCTGCCGGTGTACAAGAGGATGTATGAAAGCACAAGCCTGATTCATGCAAACTGCGAAAGAATCATAGACTGTGAGTGGGCCCAGATGGCATGGTATGATGGTATGAAAGCACAAGCGTGATCCAGGCAAAGTGCCGCACAGTCAGAGACTGCACGTGGGCCTAGATACTGTCAGGTTGCCAAGGCCTAGACAGATATAAGAAATTAATAATAAAATGATATTGCAAATCCAGTGTGTTTCCGCTTGAAGTCAACTACCGGTGGCAAATCAATTCAACAGGCTGATAGCAAAACCTCGCAGAAGTAATACAATTGTACACTTGGTAAAACGGAATTCACCACAACTGCATGCCCGAAAAAATCACACGAATCAGTCAAAAAGAAACTGCTAGAAATACAGAAGGCAAAATAAATGGGAAGTATGAATGGACAAGGGACAAGCATGACCACCGGAAACTAGAGTCTGCGATGTACAGCCGACAGTACAAATTACGCTGAATTCGCTCCAATGTTTCGGGAAGGAAAGGTTCAATCTGTATGCATTTTATACATTACAGGGGATAGTGTGTTGGTATTCTTTGGTCGATATAGACCGTGTATGTTGGTTTCATGCTCAAGTGTCTCGGGTGACTGAAGAGTCCTATTTGGGAAGAACAATCTCTCACGCAGCGCTCACAGCAATAGGCAGTAATCGGTCAATCAACGGAAGTTGAACGCTGACGGCGTGCGATATACATTCAGCAGCCGAGAGTATCTACTCTTTCAAAGCTTGCGGGTGATGCTTTACACAATGCAAGAGCGGTCAAGAGCACGTTCCTCCCAATTGACAGGGTCACTACCAAGATCTTTCATATCTCTTTTGCAAACGTCGATGTGCCGCAAGTGGGGTCTGCCGAATGGTAGAATTTCGAAATTCAATTCACCAGCAGAGGACAGCAAGCATCATTATCATCATGAAGCACAAGTCTGGAGCCAGACAAAGTGCCAAGCAATATGAAGCAGGAAAAGCAGATAAGCAAGCGCGTGGAAAAGGGAAAGCAAGCAAGCGAAATAAGCAAAAGCAAATGCACAAAAAAGCAGCTTGTTTTTGTAGTTTTACTGCATGTGATTTTTTGAAATGAAACACAATGAAATAACACGGGGCTCCTTGTAAACGATGGCTTACCTGCTGTTCGGAATGAGGGTGTTCGGACGAAGCTTGGAAATATTTGAGAGCTCGTTTGAGATTAAATATAGTGTCCCTCGCTTGTCTTTCCGTATCTTTGATGACTTTGCGTTTCACCTCGAACGCCTCTTTTCCTCCATGTTTCCCATATGCCCTACAATAGGAGACGGCAACAAGTGAAAAACGAACGGTCGTATTTTTAATCATCCTTTCATACTGAAGTGAAATCTAGATAGCGTTACACCGTTGAGTGTGAAACCTTTTGATCAACCGCACATAGAGTAGGCGTCAAAATTTTCAACTTATTTTATACATGTCATACATTGAAAGTCAATTTGCCAAAACCGTAAGTGCAAAACACCACCATTTTACTACACGGCAGACGAGAACATTCGTTTCCCACTCATAATCATATGCCCTTTTAATTGGGGGTTGAGCAAGGTTTAATCGCTCACTTGGGGGATATAACCGGGACCAAAAAAAAACCTGGGATAACACCAAAGAAGCGAGATTGTGTCAAAGGTGTAAACGCTGTAGTAAAACTTTGACTCAAAAATAGCTGCTTTGTAAAGAATCGGTAACGTCTTGTTTCTAACTCGAAAGCATCGTCAGACCAAGAGTGTCGGTACGAACAGAGATTAAGCTTACATTCCCCTCACCTGACCAATCCTAAGCTGGTTAAGAAACTGCACAGGTCATGGTGGGTACTGCGCTCGTTAAGATAGATACGCGCGAGCATTATCAACTGACGCACGACCACCCCTACATGCCGCATAATCCTTTAATTGCTTTGATCGTGGCAGATGTGAATGGCATCTGCTCACAGATTAGCTTGATTGCGTAATCCGTGTGCATACCAGGGGTCAAGCACGTCAATTTTTATCCGCTACACAACCGCCACATCCACCTTTTGACTGCATTCTTACCCGCCTTTGTCATCTCAGCGTGAAGTCGTTCCAGGCATTGATTTACCCCGCCTTATCACTTCTACGTTTTCAGGATCAACTCTGTGACCTACATCCAGCAGGTGATCAACTAGTGCTGAATTTCTGATCGGTGATTGATATTCGCTGGAATTGCGTAGCTGCTTATCGATTGGATTTTCGTGTTCATTTATCCTAGTACTGAGTTCTTTGCATGTTTGTCCGATATATACTCCAGAGCAATCCAGGCAATTTATTTTATACGTTTCATACGTTACTCGTATACCTGTGTTATTCAAGATTCGACTTATCCCCTCTGAAGCTTCTTTAACGTAAGCTATAAGAACTGCTGCACGCCAAACCTTTTCCGTTTATGGTACAGGGTAATTTACTAGTTTCAGTTGGCGTTTAATTAGGCTCTTAGGGTAACCATGATCAGCAAGCCGACGACTAAGTTCTTGAAGACCTCGCTTTTTATCGGTGGCATCGCTGCACAACAACGATTTCGCAACTAAATTAACTACTGTTCGGGGTGCGCAAAGGAGTACCGCAAGACCGCATACGTGTCGATTGACTTTCGTAAGACTGTATTGCTTATTTTACCATTATGCTTGCACGTGAGACAGTCAAAGAATGAAAGTGTCCCTTCTATCGACTCAACTTCCTTTGTAACTTGGATTTTGAGATCCAAGTTGTTGAGGTAACTATTGAATGTTTCTAACCTGTCGCGTTTTATGTTGACGAATACATCATCGATAAAACGCCAACATACCTTTGGCCATAGAGCTTCGTTTTTTAGAGCTAACTACTCAAAATGCTCCATGCATATATTCGATAACACTGGGGAAATAGGTGAGCCCCTCGCTAAACCTTCCTTTTGCTTGTATAACTGTCATTAAACAAGAAGTAGCTCATAATTAGACGAATCGGTATACCTTAGACGATTTACCTTACACTAAAATGTGTACGAGCTGTCAGTGTACTTAAGCGACCAACGAAGTACAGTAACGATCAATTGTTGCATGCAAGAATACTAGGTAGGTAGGAAGCCGAAGTTTGTGCTTGCGATCTCAAGGCTTTAGGGTTAACAACGGCTGTTGGCTATTTTCTGTCGACGTCAAACCAAGGATGTAAACCTGAACCCAAAACGTTTCATGATTCGGTAGCAGCAATGTCTTTCTATACGTACGTATGTATGAAATCACAAACTTGATCCAGGAAAAGTGCCACAGTCAAATATTGCAAGGGGTTGTATACACGTATGTATGAAAGCACAAGCCTGGTCCAGGCAAAGTGGCGCACAGTCAGGGACTGCACGTGGGCTGAGATACTCCCTACACGGGGTAAAATATTGTCAAGTTGCCCAGACCTGAACAGATATAAGGGACTAAACTTAAAGTAAACATAATAGAC